>PVHY01001559.1:39554-153626 GCA_004024945.1 Uropsilus gracilis | reverse complement strand
TTGCAAGTTTAGGTGGGGTTTTAATAAACATCAAGGATTTACTGGCATAACATAGATTGAATGCTTTCATTGTATCTATTATTTGTGACTTTCCTATTAATGAAAATAAAAACAATTATAGAACAGAAAATAATGCTTCTTGTTCAGAGTACTGTATTATAGTGTATAAGGAGGCATAAAATGACAAATATATGTATAACATAGGTATGGTATTAAACTTAATTTCTATCATCAGATTTTTAGGAAATTATCAGTGAAATTTCATCCAAGGTAACAAATCAGTAATATTCTATATAGGTGAAAGAAGATTGTATTACTACTTTTATTCCAATTAATGGCTTTCTAGAACAGCAAGCAATTATCTGGATTTTTTACATTTATAATGTAGTTAATGCATTGGTTTTTTTTTCCATAAATTCCTCACAACTCAGACAAGTATTATATGAATCTAACCCTGAAGACTTCTACACAGTATGCTAACAGTTTTCTACAGTCATCCCGTATGCAGTGATCTCACATCAGATATAAACAAGTATTTGACAAATTAAGTATCAAATCTTGATCTAAAAAAGAGGGGGAACTATAAAACTATACTTGATAATACAGATCTGTTGAGTATATGGAATGTGAAAATTTTAAAGCTGTCATTTTGCTGTTTGTGATTCATGTTAATTAAAGAATCATATAGGATAAAGGTTGCCTCATCTGACAAATTTAACATTCATTTTAAATCAGTTTTAGAATTTTAAGATTAAATCATATTTTGGTGGTTATTTTAGGAAACAAATTTCATTTCAGCACTGTAGATTGAATATGTTTAGTTCAGTTCCCTCTAGAACTGAAAGTAATGGGGAATAATGCTAATAAAGGACAAAGAAAATTAGAAGACAATGGTGGGGGAGAGATGTAAACAATTTTTCGTAAAATGAAAGCAGACAGTAATCAAACCGGCAGAGCAAACGTGATTAAATCTAAGACCTGCAAAGAAGAATATTAGAATAACTGGCTGAACCACGCACGGTGGTGCGTGCCTGTAGACGGCAGCCTAGGAAGTTGCAGCAGGGACCAGGGATCGCGGTTCAAGTCCCGCTGGGGAAACATAGTGAGGTCTAGTTCCAAAAAATTAGCTGGGTGTGGTGGTGCGCGCCTGTAATCCCAGCTACCTGGGAAGCTGAGGCTGGGGATTGCTTGAGTCTGTGGTATCCCAGGCAACATGAGCCTATGGTTCCACGGACAAAAAATAGCGAGACTCAGTCTCAAAATAAATAAATAAATAAATAAATGGCTGATTCATCTTTCCAATCCTAGATAGTTTAGGAACAAAGATGCTTTAGCATCTATAGTTTGGAAACCCTAAGGAAAGCAATTCAACCATAAAAGGAGTGCACACTGTATGATCCTATTTACATAAAATCATAGAAAATCCAAACTAATCTATAGTAGTAGAAAGAAGATTAAATGGTCTGGGAACAAGTTGCGAAAGTCAAGAGTGGGAGACTGAGTGACAAAGAATCTTGAGGCAAAATTTGAGGGTGATGGGCATGTTCATTAGCTTAACTGTATTGATATTTTCATATGTGTTTACAAATGTCAAAATCAAATTGTCTACTTTAAATATATGCAGTTTACTGTATTATTTCAGTTTTCTGATTTGATTTGAAAATGTTGTCAAGTCTTCTTTCAAATTCCTGTTCTTCTATCCAGACCAAATGTTCTTAACATAGGTTCTATGTTTGCTTACTTGAAATAATCATACTTAAGCAAGTGTAATGTAATGGCATTTTCATAATAAAGACAAAGGTTCATTACTATTTCTTTCAAATATTTATGTAGACTTAACTTACATATTTGGAAAAAAGTAGTATGTTTCAAGATAAGGGTTCCACATGTATCAAGTTTCCTAAAGATAATACTAATTTGAAGGCTATAAGAGCAAATGAGGAGGGTTGGGGGAAAATAACGGAGAAAGGGGTAAGAGAAAGAAGAAGGAAGGGAGCAAAGCAGAGAAAGGAAAGAAGAAAGGAGAGAGGAGGGAGGTAATTGAGGAAGGAGGGAGGAAGGGTAATTGAGGAGAGAGGAGGGAGGTAATTGAGGAAGGAGGGAGGGAAAGAAGGATGGAGGTAGGCAGGGAAAAAGGAAGGGAAGGTGGTGAAAAAAATTATCTCTTCATGTTAATAATTAATAATTCAACTTGACTTCCAAAATCCCGTATGTAGAAAACAAAATGTTTTCTTTTACCATCAAATAAAGTTAATATAAATACTCTGGATATGTATGAGATATGGTTCTAAATGGGAGTTAAATGGACCAGTACAGTAAACAATTACATGATTCACAGAGCAGGGTGGTAGAGCACTAAAGGCCATCTATCAAAAAACTTTCAAAACAGCTGAATTATGATAGAAAATCATAGGACTCTTAGCAGTTAGTATATAGGGCCATGCATCTGCTTTTGAAGATATGTTGATAAAATGAACATTTAAGTAAGGTTACTTTGCATTTAGCTGTCTATGTCTCTTAAAGATAATGAATTAGATCTTGCTTGTTTGTTCTCAGTTGGATATTTCTGTTTGACCTCTAGTGTTCTCCCCTGTTCTCTAATAGAAATAATTTTAATTCTTCTTTTAATAGCTCACAAAAGACGTCTGAATTATTAACCTCTGATCAATTTCTAAACATAGCTGACCTTTAGTGGAATCTAAGTTTATTGACTTTTAAAAATAGAAATAAAGAAAAAAAAGTTGAGAGTCAGTACAATAAAAGCAATGTTCAAGTATACCCAAGGTTATAATCTCTTTACCAAAATCAATAAGCAGAATGTGTATCATTGTTACAAACCACCTTAGGATTTTAGAACAGTGATGTGGCACATATACCATACTTACATAAATCCACAATGGGGTCTGTAACAACACTTTTATCAAAGACATACTTATGTTTGCAGAGAGATGTGTTAGCACTCATAAGTGTGCAAAATAAAGATCATAAGTAACCATTTATTCAGCTAGGTTTTGCTATCATTTGAGTTTCAAAGCATCTGTAGACACTGGGATTATTTTGTATGTCAGATTAGCAGACCCGGCATCCTAAATAATTTTAATATGTTGAAAAAAATTAAAAATGTGGCATGAAACAGTGAAAGATGAACTGTAGTATGAAGCAAATATTTGTGCTCACATTTTAGCATCTGCCTACTAGCTTAGAAAGTCTTGATGAGTCTTTGTCTAGTAATTTCAATTACTACATTTTGACAGTTTTCCCGAGTTCTAACAGAAGACCCTGTCGTATAAAAGAAGTAGGACCATGTATAATGAAATCATTATTCATGCATTGTGTGCTATTAGGCCAATAATAACAATGTACCATATAGTGATCTAAGAGGACCCATACAAAAAAAAATATAGATTAATGTCTTCCCATCAATCTGCTACTTTTAGAGAGGAAAAAACCCTGAAAAGCTATGAATGCTAGTATGGTAGAAAGAAACATAATAAATTTAATATACATATCTAAAATACATATTTCATATATGTATATGTAAAGATATACTTTTTAATATATTTCTCATTTAAATAGTAAATTATGTACTTTTACATTGGAACATTGTGATATTAATATTAAGAAATTATGTACTTTTACATTGGAACATTGTGATATTAATATTAAGGTCTGTAGAATATTCTTAGAGATAAAGCAATCACAGTATGGGCAATAAGTAATAATGCTTATGAAAACCATGAAGATTGAGCTAATAATTTCTATTATCAAACATGGAAATCACCAGAACAATATATACTTGAATTTCATTTCCATGTTTATATTGAAATAGGCACGTAGTTAACTTTAGTATGGTTTTCATATGCAGTATTACTTTTTTTCCAGATTAGATTGAATTTATTTGATAAATCAGAAAAAAAGTCTGAGTACAAAAAGTTGTTTGATTATTTATAGGAAGTATGTTATTACAAAGTCATACCCCTTTCCTACTCATTAGCAAACTTGTACTCTAATGTTGTTCTCTGAATCATCTAATGAGTCTATTTTATCACTTCTCCCCCGAATTTAAAAATATTGCCTCATATAAACAAAATGCTTATGATTAATTTCAAAATAAAGTTAACAACCCTTAAAAAAATCATTCCAGTGTACTTGAGACAGATAAAGGAAAAGAAGAATGACAAAACCACTGTTCAAGTTTCCATGTGAAGTCACTGCACCCACGTTACTATTATATAATATTCACCCAGTAGCCTCAGATGTGTATTATTATAAATTTTACAGATAAGATGAAGAATTTACTCAGGTTACAGTTAATTATTTGTCTAGCCTTTGATCAGTAATCCTTTCTTTATATTAAACGACTTTCTTTTTTTCCAGTTCTACAAAAGATTACATTTATAGAGCCATACAGGTATTTTCCTTATAGTCAGGAACTGAATAAACTCTGAATTAAATTCTCCCACTGAGACATCAAAGTATAAAGTAAACAGATTCCCCCAAAAGCTTTTTGCAATAATTCCTTCTGACTACAAAGTCCCCTAGACTGCAAAGTATAGGGAGTTGAATCAGGAGCTAAAGTGTTTAATTTTTGCTATTATCCCCCCATATGCAGGCTACTAATTGTTTTTAGCCACATATATTCCCTAATGTATAATCTAGGGCTCTTATGCCCATCATCTTTGTGTCTTCCTACTAGATCAGGACATTTTAATGCTGAGTGAAATGAGAAACACTTCAGAAGCAATGTCTCTGAAATACTATTGTGCCCTGCTGTAACCTACACTTCTGTCTCTTTGGCCAGAATGTTCAGGCAACTTCAAGTAGTACCCAGATGTTTTGAGACATTTGATTAGCAGGAGTTATTCCTCTGAAAGTGTGAGGGATTTATTCTGAGATGTGTGCTGTTACTCTGACTGCGGCTATAAAGCTGTGGGTTGTTCTTTCTTTTTTGACATAGGAGTACTTTATAATTTCAGTAAGATTCTCTCTGCATGAAATAATGTACTTTAATGTAGATTTCCTGCAGCAATCCACAAATACTTCTCTGTGGGATTTTACGTTTCAACCAATTCAATGTACTCATATCACTTTAAAATTCATTTTTACTTACATTTTTATAATGTTCACTCTGACTAGTAATTTTAGCTTTACCATAGATATTTTTTGTCACATTCTCTCTAAATCTTAAAGTCTTAGACCCCTGAACAATAGGCAAAATGTTCTCTCTTTCTTGACTTCCCATTCCAATATGGAATGACAAGCTTCAATCATAAAAAAATTAAATAAAATGAAAATTTTCCTCAATTTTAACCTGACAAGCTTGGCTTTTAAAAAATGAAGCAGACTGTCTTTTGCTAATAAGCATTACTATCTGGTTGGAGATAAAGCAACATTCTATTTGTTTTTTGCCATCTATCTATCTATCTATCTATCTATCTATCTATCTATCTATCTATCTATCTATCTATCTATCTGTCTGTCTATATTTTTCTAACCTCTAGACTTTTGGTTTAAGTCTTTTAATTCCAATTTCAATAAACTTTATTGTCATGGCAAGGAATGCAAGCATGGCTAGAATTCATAAATTATGTTCGTGACTTTAGGGCAGCAGGTTTCACAGAGGTAATGGGATTTTTTTTCTTGGATCTTCATTTTCCATTAGGTAAGGGAAATGCAAGAGAGTATTTCAGCCCTAGAAAGACACAGCTAAAGGAGGGAGGGAAGGGGAATGGGTATTTCAGTGGGTCTGCTCTCCGAGATGAGCCATGATTAGGAAATGAACACTGTTGTTAAAGAAATAGCAAGACAGTATTTTATGCCAAAATAAAATATGGGAAAATACTCAGCTTCTGGGAATGCTGGAGTATACACAACTTCGTGGATACATTGTAAGAAAATGAAATTAAGACAAAAAAAGCCAGACAAAATACTCAAAAGTGAGTATTGAAAATAATAAGCAAATCAGAACAAATTCATTTTTAACAGCTTGACAAAATATACCACAAAACATTCAAGAAAAATATTTTATAAACAATCTAAAATACCTATGCAATACTTTTCTTGCTGTACCTCTTGTTGTGACAATTTCTTTAACATTTTATAGTAAATAAATGGAAAAAGAATTCAGGTTGGGGTTGGGCATGGTGGCTCGTGCCTGTAAGCTTCAGCCTATGAAGTGGCCGGGGCTAGGGATCATGGTTTGAGTCCCACCTGGGGCTAGTAGTGAGACCTAGTTCCAAAAAAATAGCTGGGTGTGGTGGTGTGCACCTGTAATCCCAGCTACCTGGGAAGCTGAGGCTGGGGATTGCTTGACTGACTCTGTGGTACCCCAGGCAACAAGAGGCTGCGATTCCATGGGCAAAATAGCGAGAGCTAGTCTCAAAAAAAAAAAAAAAAAAGAATTCAGATCAAATATGTTTTATATTAAAGACAATTTAAAAAGTTTTATTTCAGCCTCACAATTCATATCACACCAACATGCCCCTACACTGTATGTATACAAGTGATTTTAAAAACAGACACACACGTTGTTGAAAGTAATGCTTTGAGAATGCATCCTGCCACCTGAGAAGCTCTAAAAATAACTTTTTGCTTAAATCTCATCATAGAAACAAAAAATTTGTGGCATTTATAATAGGAAATGTTGTGTGGTCAGGTAAATTCCTTACAAGGAGTACAACATTTTAACTGTTCAATGTTTAGAAAAATTATTCTAGACTAGCTTCAGCTTCTGGTTCCTTGAATTTCAGAGAGTGTTCTATACTACCTTAGACTTCCATTGTCAATTACTGTAAAATCAATTAATACATTATACAATCACTGATCTTCTAGCTATATATCATGAAAATGAACAATGAATATTCGTGAAAATATGTCTACACTGACAACAGGAACAACTCCAGTATATATGAAAGTGATAGTGCAAATCACATGTATGTATTCCTCTATACTAGGATCTCTCAGCCTCAGCACTACTGATTATTATTAGAAGGGGCATTTTGTGAATTCTGAGTATTTGCATCTCACTCACCTTTATATACCAGTAATATTCTCACCTCAGTCCCAGTAGTGACAGCAATATCTTCAGATATTACCAAATGTCACTGAGAGGGTAATATCACTTTCAGTTGAGAATCTATTCATCAGACAATTCTAATGTCATTCCCAACTCATCTAGTAACTAAATCATAAGACAGTCCACTGTTAATCATTCTACATGACAAATTATGGTGCAGGACATATTGATGAGGAGAGAGACAGTCTTAAAGAATTGTCAATATTTTTGCTAATTTTGCAAAAAACTTATGATTATATAATCACATTGTAGGGGTCTCCAAGTGTTTGGGGAGGAATTCATGCAAGGAGGTCTATAGATTACTTCCTTAGCTTCATGATAAATAAATTTCTGCTTATATTTCAAACTCTAAAGGAAATAAGGACTTTTGATATTTTTTTTTTTATTATTCAAGACATCCCTGAACTTGGATAAAATGTTTTTAATGGGCATTGACTTTTAAATTGTCCTGAATAGGAACAATCTAGATGAGAAAATGGTTCTTGGGTCTTCCTATTCATTATTGATCCCTTTTGCTGTGGTCAAATGCCTGTCAGTAAAAATATGTGTAGTACCCCCCCCCAAAAAAAGGTAATTAAGTTAAATATGCTTCCTTATACTGTGCAATGTTTTTCAAGCATAGTTGAAAATGATGCCTTCATTCACCTAACACGTTATCTCATTGGACACTAGGAAAATTTTGGTGTTGTGATAAGTAGACGGTAATTGGCACCAAGCATGTTGCAGTTAAATTTTTGGCTTGGTTCTTTAGTAGTAAAGTATCTGTAATAAAGTCAATTAGCAACCCAAAGTCTCTGAAATCTTATCAGTAAATCTGGAATCAAAATACCTGCCCTCAAGCATTGTTTAAGAAGTTTAAAGACCGCACCTACAAGGCACTTTGTAGAGTGCCTGACACATGGTACAGGCAACATAAGTTGCATCTCTTGTTAATGTTGGAACATGTTCTTTGAAAAGACTTTTAAGGAAACATTAATCTGGAATTACAGGGAAGACACTTGTATTGAGTTGCAACTCTATTAACTTTTACTTAATGTATGTTGATTGACTTTCTAGAGAGAACAAAATCTGCCTGAATTTGTTGAACCCCATGAAATATTCAATAGTTACTTATGTGGAAATTTCTCTGTTCTTGGAGAAGCAAACAACCAGTTTTCACATGTAGAGAATAATTTACCATTAATTTAATACTGTTATATATGAAATTATAGTATTCCCAGTAAGATTATATACCAAGTATTAACTATGGTTGTGTCATAGTGGATAGTTGTGATGTTTTGCGATTTTCTTCTTACTAATTTTGCTGTAACAAACATGTATAATTTTGTAATGAGGGGAAAAGCTATTTATAAAATTTAAAACAATAAAATCTGGTGTTCTTTAAAATCAATGTTCTGGTAATAGTTATGCTCTAGGAGGAGGAGATTGTGTCTATTTAGATAGTGCTATACACAGCACAATTATTCCAAGACCTAAAAATAATCATAGCCTTTAGAACTAAAAGACATCTTAAGGATCATCTTTCCCCTTACTTTCTGTAACATATGAAGAAATGGATTACTGGGAGTTTAGGGTGCGTTCAAACAATCAGTTCACAAAATAAGAACTCCTGTGCATTTCAGCATGTTTCTATGTAGCAGTGCAGATCCTAGGTGACTAGAAAACACTGATAAAAGGAATGGCAATGACTATTGTCCCTCGCATTTTTCACATTTAAGTCCTACCAAATTTTCCTACTAATGTAATCCCAACTGCCCTGCAACAGTAAGCTTTCAATATCAAAAGTTTAAAATAGTTACAGACTATCATATTCTTCCCTATCTCTTTCTCACTTTCGGCATTTTCTTTCAAATCCTGAATTTATCCCTTCTCCTCAACCCACACTGTCCTCTGCTATTCCTGTCTGCTTGAAGTCTTAATCCTGGACTTCACCCAAGCTTTCCCCATTTCTATGTTCATAATTCCATTTTTCCCTAGCTCTAGCCAACTCCAACTTAAAACTTCGAGATTTACCTCTACTCTGTGGTACACTCTCAAAAGCCTATACTCAATTCCCAAGGTGCCATTGGTGCCTTCTCAATACAATTATCACTTATTAAAATTATGGTTGTGTTTCTTTCAGCAATTGACATGTGTTACATGAAACTTATTCATTTTTGAGGCTAGTTAAAAATGTAGTAGGATGCTAAATAGATCATGATTAATGAGAGTATTTGTCTCCTGAAGGTAACTCATCTCTACTAAATATCTAAAAGAAGATGATGTGATGAAATAATTCTGATGAATGACTGATTGGTCCTCTGTTCTGCCTTCATAGAAACATTTGAACGTGTAAAAGGACACACAAAAAAATGGTGACATTTTAGACAAAGTGATGCTGGCATGATCTCCTGAAATATAATGTAGACTGTCAGTAACTAGAATGTTGCCTACTACAGAAAATTATGAAGGCAACATCAGCAACAAAACATGGGGAAATCTCAGAAAGACATTGGAAAGTCAAGAGGAGGGAGGGAGGAATGAGAAAATAATACCAGAACAATTAATGTAAGGTTCCAAAGCAGTAACTGACAACATGGACCCGGGATCAATGATCCTCATAAAGATCTGGTCACCAAACTTCTCTCTCACTACATTAAGCTAAATACAGCATTTTCTGTGGTTGACATCAGAATAAATTTTATCCTCTCATTTTGCATTTCAGTAACAGAACTGACAATTCAGTTCCTAAATTGTCCCCATTAGAAGTGAGAGAAACAGATGGGAGGGAAATAGCATAGTGAAGATATTTGTCACCCATCCTTGGTAGAAAATGACAGAAATTAATTGCTTCTTCATCTGTGTTTTCACAGCAGGTTGTCCATACCTCGACCATCAAATAGAGAAAGGAAAGAAGGAAGGAGAAAAGTAAAAATGCAGAAAGGAAACATATAAAGAAGGTATTGGTTCATGTGAAGTTGGTGGATGTAGGGTGAGGACTTAGAGGTAACTGATGGGCTTGAGTAGGGAAAATAGAGGTTGAGGGTTAAGAGGAATAAAAAGGAGATGGTAATCATAGACCAATTGCAAAACCGAGTTTTAAATCCACTTGCATTTTCTGTGATTATTGCTGAGAGTTTTGCAGAGTCTGGGGTTTCAATTTATATTGAAGTAGTTAGAGCCAACTTTTCAATTTATTCCACTGCTAAATAATTAATTTACCCTTGGGCTCCTTCGTAAACTGATCAGCAGCCATATTACTACTGGACAAAATAGCTCTGTGATGGCTCTTGTCACTTACCAACTCAGGTGTCATTTTTCTTCTTTGAGAAATCATACCTTTGGATCTGAATCACATATTTTTTTTTTAATACAGAAGTAGGTTGCAATAATTTAAAGTCACTTCTAATGTCTTAGAAAGTCTACTCAAACATGTGCATTTGCTAAGATTTATACATTCTGCACCAAGATTTATTTTTCTTGACAGTTTTGTTAAGAATTTGGAGGACCTCGCACAACATTCCAATCTTTCTTGCCAAAATCCAAGGATAACTGACAGAATGTCATATAAAGGAGAGGTAAGCTTAAAAGTTAGTAGAGTTCTATTATTTAGACATAAATAACCTTACATTAACAACCAATAGCCTTGCATAATGAAGAAATCTCTTTTACCTTGATTAGTGGTAAATTAGTAACATGCTGAAGGATTCACTATGAAATTTTGGGTAAGGCACTTTAATTTTCTGTGACTTGGTATGTATCATAAAAAATGATTTAGGAAGAAGGAAGGTAAGGTAAAACCTCTTCATCTATTCTGTAGATCTCAAAGCTTTATTTTATTTTTTAAATTATTTAATTAATAAATATTTATTTATTTAAATGGTTGTTGATCCCCTTGGGTTTGCCCCCACCACCACCTCTCCCCCGGTCCCGCCATCATCACTCCAACTCCTCTCTCATTGCCTCTCTCATTGCTGTTTCTTCGACCGTGTTTAGCCCTTGGTCCTCTTCCTTCTCTGAAGCATTGTCTTTTTCCTGGGTAAGGGCCTGCATTCCTGGGTCCCAGTAGATTGTGCCACTTAGATTTCCATTCTTGACTTTGGGATATGCTATCATTCCAATTCCTTGCCTATCAGTGCTTCATCCTTCTTGCTGGTTATCTCCTCCTTTTTTATTTTATTTTATTGAGACTAAGTCTTGCTATTTTTACCCATGGAACCTCAGGCTCATGTTGCCCGGGGTACCATGGACTCAAGCAATCCCCAGCCTCAGCTTCCCAGGTAGCTGGGATTATAGGCCCGCGCCATCATGCCCAGCTATATTTTTGAAACTAGATCTCGCTACGTACGCCCCGAACAGGACTTGAACCACGATCCCTGGTCCCTGCCACGGTTTCCTAGGCTGCCAGTTACAGGCGTGCGCCACCATGCCCGGCCTACCTCCTCCATTCCATTTATGCTGCTTCCTTGCCACATATTCTGGGCTCTGGCTTAGGGAGTCTGTCTCCCAGTCCTTGTAGGAAAGTTTCTCAATGGAGATAGACATTAACGGATGGCTAGTTCTGCTTGCTCATCTCTTGGTTTGTGATTTGCAGCTCAGCCTTGGGGCCACTGCCACATTTTTGGAACCTTCCTCTCACCGGGTAACTTTCTCTTGCTGCAGGCTTCTCTGAGCCCTGATTTTGGCTCTCAACCCCAAGCGACAGTATTGGTGCAGCTCTTTGATATATCCTCAGTATAGTTGGTCACACAGGCCTTTATCCATTAGTTTGCTCCGTACTCTTCATGAGTCCTGCCCAGGAGATGGGCAGGAGATGTTCTGCGACCTCCTTTATGTCTAAAGCTGGTTCATTAGAGTTTTTCTTGTTCCTGGTGAGGACTGGCTGGATTGGAATTCAGACCAGAGGGGGGGTGTTGTCACGCATACATCCCCAATCCTTCCCCGGCTGCCTGTGCCCCCCCCCCCCAGGCATCACTTGGAATCTTTGCAAGTGATTACCCCCTGACCTCATTATTTTGGTGGCTCCCCCCATTCAGGTTGTGCTTACCTAGGTAGAGACCCCTCCACCAGAGCCCTCCCAATTTTGGGTGTCACCAGGGAGGCAGCAACCAGGACCTCTGCCTCACCAGAGGTCAGCATACATGTAGCCCTGAGAGAGGAGCTCAGTCTCAATCTCAAAGCTTTAAATGTCCATTCTCCTAGGGTAGTTTTCTTTGTTTATTTTTGCTTTTTTATTTAGCTGTCTAGCTATTGGTTTATAAAAAGTGAAACCAGTACAGTAAATATAAATATTTATATAAAAATACTTAAGGGAAAGGTAAAGTATGGTAGGAGAGTAAAGTAAAATCACTAGAAATTTAGTATATGACAACTTAGACTGGTAAGTTGTGTGTAACTTCTAAACATGAATGTAAATTTAGTTCAGAATTTCCTAACAGCCAAAATAAAAAAGAAAACACAGATAGTTATATAATTGTCAGATACAAACACACATGGTTTAAAAGAAAAAAAATAATCCTTATCTATGAATCGTGTAAGTCCTTTTGTTGTGTGGAATTGAAATTTTGCTTTTGATAACATTCCTTCTTTGAATTTATTCTTGGTTTCAAAAGTAAAATACAATAAAAGTCTTTCTCCTGATATTTTTTCAGCTACGTCAAGATTAACTATAATGATGGCAATTATTCTTCCTTGGCCATCTCTACGTTTACTGATTTTTTTTTTTTTATCATCCATCTCCCTCTACTAGAATATAAGTAAACAGATTTTTTTGCTTATATGCCCTTTTGTATAGCAGTATCTAGGAAAGTACTTAGTGCTTTGAGATAGAGAGTGAATTATTATTATTATATATATATATATATATTTTTTTTTTTTTTTTGAGACTAGGTCTTGCTTTGTTGCCTGGGAACCACAGGCTCACGTTGCCCAGGGTACCATGGACTCAAGCCTCCCAGGGTAACCAGCCTCAGCCTCCCAGGTAGCTAGCATTACAGGTATGCGCCACTACACTCAGCTATTTTAGAGACTAGGTCTCATTATGTTGTCCTGGCAGGTCTCAAACCTGCGGACAGATTCCTAGCATCGGCCTCGCGCTTCTTAGGCCCGACACGTGCTACCGTGCCCAGTCCTATTTTTTAAAATAGATTAAGGGAAAAAATAAGATTGTGTAGAAGAGATATCTTAGTGAAACCACTCTGAATTAAGGGTTTGTAACCAGTAACTGGATACTAGGTCACCTATATGATTATAATTATTTAACCAAGGTGTTTTGCAAACAAAAGACAACATTTTAAGGGGTTTGAAGTTAGCTTTCCCTTCTTGACATTATCAATGAAGGGAAAACCTCCAATACTTAACTTTAATGTGACTTGAGTAGTCTAAACTGTCTCAGGGTACATTCTTATTTTACCCAGGGTGCCTTAGAATAAGATCCAGAACTCTTATTGCTGCAACAGAATGTGAGTTATTTCTACTACACAATGAGTGGAGAATATAAGCCTTCAATATCTCTGGGTATAAGTAATGTTGAATGCTGTTTGTTATGCACAAAAGAAAGTATTTCATCAAATGATGTGAAATATATATAAATAAATTTTTAAAATTAATTTAAAAAATAAAGTTTGCTCTCTGTTCTGTGCCTGAAAAAAAAAAAAAAGAAAGAAAAAGGAAGTATTTCATCAACAGGAAAAATACAAAAGCAAAATAAGAAGTCTGCATTTTGATCAATTTTTTTTTTTGAGACTAGGTCTTGCTATTTTTGCCCGTGGAACCATAGGCTCTCGTTGCCCCGGGGTACCACAGACTCAAGCAATCCCAAGCCTCAGCTTCTCAGGTAGCTGGGATTACAGGCACACGCCACCACGCCCAGCTATTTTTTTTGGAACTAGGTCTCACTAAGGGCCCCAGGCGGGACTTGAACCGTGATCCCTAGCCTCGGCTGCTTCATAGGCTGAAGCTTACAGGCACAAGCCACCGTGCCTGGCTTGGTCAATATTTTACCTATAAACAAAAAATTGAAATGGAATAAAGGAAAAAGCAGGTTTCCAAAGCATCAAGATGATGTTTTTAAACTTAAAATGACCATAGAAATCAAAATTTTCTATTTTGTTCTATTATTCATCCTGCTCAGGGATTTATTCTTTTGTGATCTCAGAACACTTCACTTTCTCCTTCCAGACTATAAAGTCACTTTTGAAAAGTTTTTTCATTCATGCATTCATTCATTCATTCATTTATTCATTAGTATTATTAATTGAACAACTATGTAACAGTGATTATTTTATAGCTGAAATACAATGATAAACCATAGGCAAACCTTGACTTCTAAGAAATTAGAGTGACATCATATGCAACAATTAAAAGCTTGATTCTTAAGGAACCTATGCTCACCAGAATTAATATCCAACTAGTGATTGACAATGAAAATTCAAACGAATGGGTAGGATGGCATGGGCTGAAAATAGAGGAAACATAACCTCAGCTCTGTTAATAACATACTATCATGAAGATAGTATGAAGGGAATTAAATCAAATGTAAGTGATGATTAATCTTCAAGATAGCTACTGATAAAGGCTATTTCCTAGAATATGTATTTCTCTGACTGAAAAATGTAGTTATACCAGAGTAGAATGTGAATGTTGGCATCTAAGGCAAAGGAAATGAACAGAATGTTAACTATTATAGTGCAAATACAGAATAAAATTGCAAATATATTCAAACTATTTTTATAAATTTTCCATCACCATATACTGTTATAATAATTCAGTATATTCTTGCCATTAAAAATTAGTGTTTTGAAACAGTGTATTTCTTGACACTGCAGACTCTAGAGTCAAAGTGCCTAAATTTACATTTCAGCTCCATTACTTACTTAAGCAGATTGCTCATTCTATCTGAGCATCAGTTTTCACTTGAGTGTGCAAAATGGGTATAATAACTTTAGGGACCAAGAGAGATTATAATGTATATTAGCTTCCTAGTGTTACTCTAGTAAATGATCATGAACTCAGTAACTTAAATCAGTGCAGATTTATTATCTTACTGGTCTGGAGATTAGAAGTTTGAAGTGAATTTCAGTTGTGTAAAATCAAGATGCGAGTAGGACTGTCCTTAATATTACAGTCTTAGGGGATAATCCCTTCACTTGACTTTTCAGTTTCTAGAAGTCATCTGCATTCCTTGTCTCACAGCTCCTTTCTCTGTTTTCAAACCTGACAGTGCAGCATTTATTTTTCTCTTTTTGGATGTCTGGTTCCATGATTTTATCTTTTTTTCTTATTCTACTATGTCTCTTAAAAAAAATATCTGAATTACATTGCACCCTCCTAGTTATTCCAGGATAGTATTGCTGCCTCAGGATCCTTAACTTAAGCCCATCTGATTTGCAAAGTCTTTTTTTTTTTTTTTTTTTAACCAAGGGGAACATTCACAAGTTCCAGAGTTGTGGATATATGGGGGAGCAAGAGCGTTATTATTCCGTCTGCCACCATATAGAAAGTGTTTTGTTTTGAATAAATTTATTTGACTTTTTCTATGTATGTCTACCAATTTTCTCTAAAGTTTATATAATTAGTCAAGTGGTCATTTTGCATCATACAGAGGCTAAAACAAAATTAGGTTGTTACCAACTTAGCATCTAATTCATTTCCTAGATTGTTGTAGCTGGTTCCCAGTTTGACTTGTGGTCACTTACTGGAAGTTGCCAACAAGTATAAGAGTTAATTGACAATTTCATCATGGCCTCTAAGGAACTGCTTGTGATTTCAATATTCCACTGTACTTGTATGGATATTCTTAAGTCATATCTTGTCTGGGTTTATTTAGTTTAGGTGGTTGTGAAGTTTTAAAAGCACATAAACTGATGTTACAAGAAATCTTTATAAAATCTTCCAACAAGGAAATCTCAGGTGATTTGAAGACATTCAACAGTAAAATGAAAACTCATCTCCAAGACAGACAGGTATTACAGTCCATGAGAGAGGTACATTTTGATAAGTTATCAAGATCAAGCTTCTTTACAGAAAGCCTGAGTAAGAATTTCAAGTTTTAAAAAGTAGTTTATGCTTCAATCCTGTTTTCTGCCAGTCACCATCATTACTTTCTTCTAAACTTAACTAAAAATTTGCTGTCCCACAAAAGTATCACTTCCAACAGCGCTTCATCATGACCTAATGCTTTGATTTCTAGCCTTGCACATTTAGGAGATAAATATACATATCACACATATGGTTTGTTGTCTCTCTGGGGTTTTTTTTTTTTTGTTGTTGTTGTTCTTTAAGACACAAATGTAAACTACTAATTCTCTTTTATCTCCCGTAGAGTAAGTAGCACTATGTTGTATACTTAATAAATACTTGCAAATGACAAAATGAATTCTTTGCTTTGGTTAAAGAGGACTTCAGGACTGAAACGAGCCCTTCTGTTTGTGTGTAGGTTTTAATGGTTCATTTTCTTGTCAGACTTCCCCTGGTTATGAATGCTGTGGCAGCACCAACAAAGTAAAGGGAGGATTTTATTGGAGAACATTTGGAGGATTAGAAAAAGCTCCAGAGCTTTGGAAGCACTGCATTTTGTGTTCGAAATTTTATTTTACTCTGTCTCAAGACCAGAATAAGCAGAGAAAAAGGATGGCAAGATCTGCAGGGTTCCATATGTGAAGCTAGTTCCCTAGTCCCCTTCAGAAGTAAGTGGGAGGAAGGCACATAATCATTAGAGAATTTCTCATTCATCTGTGTTCATTTTCCTCAGGCTGCAAGTCTCCATATGAGCGCTTAACCCTGCAAAATGTATTATTGAATACATGATATATTTAATTAGTTTTAAGAGTTATCTTTTTCCCCTGGTTTTTACAAAAATAAACAAAAATACCCCAGGATAATTTGCCCTTTAGACCAAAAGCATTCAAACAGGATTCACTGGGGTGCTGTATAACTGCTGCCATTTATACCTTTTCCCCTGAGGTGAGCCAGGGGGCCCCAGCAGGGGTAACTGGTATAAAGGATAAATATGGCACCATGTAGTATCCCAGAAAAGATAATTTATCAAACACATACTAGGGAGGAGTACTATTAAAACCAAGCATTTCCCACTCAGAATACAATCTCTATTGTACACTATTATGCTAGGCTTTTTGAAAATGAGGAGAGGCTCTGAAGTCAGAATATACCAGCTATGGTAGGGACTGTCACTGTCCCATCCCTCCACTTCAATCCAATTCACACTTTTATGATTGGCTTCCTTTTTGACCCATGCTTGTTAATTATATCCAGCTGTAGGCAAATTGCTCTTCCAAATTGGCAACGCTGAGCTCTCAAGCTGCTTGCATAATTTTTTTTTCTTCCCTGGATAAAACCTTTGGAGCATACATTTTCTTGACTAGTGTCTCTGAACTAATCCCCAGTTATGGATATTTTAAAAGAGTTTAAGGTACTCACAAAATCACTCTGGTTTTGAATACAGTATATATTTCTTTCCATTTGATCCCAAATTACCTAGGAACATTATAGAGAGAATTTCTTTACAGATTTAGGCAAATGGTCATCACCATTCTATTTGCTCCTGTATGTGAAGATCTAAGTAGTTCCCAGCACTATACCAGGGAGCAACTAGATTTGCCCTAAAGTGAAGAATTCCAGCATTCATCCAGAACATTGGCTGGATGTGCAAGGGTTGTATTGTCAGAAATTCCCTGTTTTCCCTTCCTGGAAGATCTACCAGCAACTAATATACCCTTGCAAGAATATTACTGTAAGGACCTGCTTTAAGTTTTCTTCTTTTTGTACTTTCAAATAGAAAATAGAAGCTCATTTCTACCTGCCAGTACCAGAGACTCTGAGTGGACCTTAAAATTTTTGATACCTAACTCAAATGAAAGAGTTTAGACATGAGAAGTAAGTACATAAGCACTAGGAGATGGAGGGAAAATAACATTTTGATTCAGTATACCCAGGTCAGAGTGACAATTTTGCTATCTTATAACCTTGACCAGTTAGAGGGAAAACCCCCTAAAGTTTGATTTTCCTCACAAGTTAGGTGAAACATACCCTGCCTACTTCTCAGGACTAGAGTGAGGAAACACTAATATCATTTGGTTAAATAGGTGTGGCAAACTGAAAGGCATAGTACAACTGATTATACCATAAACTGAAAATGTTATCAACTGCTTCTAAATACATGTGATGGTTAAACTTATGGCTTGTCTGGATACTTGCTTCTGCTGAGTTTAGATTTAGTAAAGGCTTAAGTCTTTAGAGGAACAAGAGAAGGAAAATAACATTTACATAGTAACTATTATCATTTAATCTTTCATATGTACACTCATAACTAAATCTGTATCTGTTTTTACAAGATATTCCATTTAATCCTTTGAAAAACCTGATTAGTTTCATTTTGCTATGAAGGGAACTGACATACAGAGACACTAAATGTTTCTTAACATAGTGCTTTACAAAGTGGTTCCCTGGAATTCTGGTCCTAAGAGATCCTTCTCTATTTTTTTTTTGTTTGTTTGTTTTTGTTTTTGTTTTGAGACTAGGTCTCGTTATTTTTGCCTGTGAGACTGCAGGTTCATGTTGCCCGAGGTACCACAGACTCAAGCAATCCCCAGCCTCAGCTTCCCAGGTAGCTGGGATTACAGGTGTGCGCCACCATGCCCAGCTATTTTTTTTGGGACTAGGTCTTGCTTCGTGCCCTCAGCGGGACTCAAACCGAGATCTCTGGCCTCTGTTGTGACTTCCTAGGCTGCCACTTATATGCATGCGCCACCATGCCCAGCCCGAGAGCCTTCTCTATTAAAGAATACCATGGCCTAAAGCTTTGAGCAACATCATATAATTTTCCCTCTCCAATAGAATCACAGGGTACAATATCATCTTTGTAACCATGGAGAAAGTCCTACAGTAAAGAAAACTAGCCTGGCGCCGTGGCATGCACTTGTAATCCCAGTTACCTGGGAGGTTGAGGCTGGGGATCACTTGAGTCCGTGGTTTCGCGGCAACCCGGGGCAGCATAGAAAGACCTAGTTTCTTAAAACCATTTAAAAAAAAGAGGAAGAAGAAGTCTATTGTTTGACTTTGCTTAATCCAGAGTTCTCCATACTTATTTGATCTGGAGACTCTATTTTCCAATTACACTTACTGTCAATGGAACTGGAATTCTACAAAAAAATTCTGCCAAATGCAGATCTGATTTCATAATTGGAGTTACTATGTGGCAAATCTTTTACCAGAATACATTTCTGTCCTTTTTTAAAATCTATACGAATGCCAAATACCAAAACCACTATGGGTATAGAAAAGGAAAGTTATAAAATTTTACTGCTCTATATGCGCTACTATGTGAATATTATGATTTGTAGAGATTTTTTCAGTTTTTCTCCCATAGTGAATGTTGACTTCTGTCTTCTGATTTTTTAGTATTGCAAAATTTATACAACATCAAAATGACTATTTTGATTATTTTAAGTATACAATTCAGTCTCAATGAGTAGGTCCACTATGTTATCATAATCCATCTTCAATATTTTGGTTTCTCAAACTGAGACTTTGTGCTGTCTTCTGGTATATTTTACTCAATATTTTATAAGCATTTTTTGACATTGCAATTTACTCTTTTTAAAAAAATAAGTTTTAAAAAATCAGTTTTGTATTTAGTGCTTATGAGATAATCCATCCAGATAACACTCATGAATTGTTGAATACTAGTTTTTTTTGCTTTTTCCTTTTGTGAATGATAAATCTTCATGTATAGAACAGTTTCCATATTTTGGATTATTTCTTTAGAATAATGAGTAGATTAAGAAATATGAATATTTTGAGTATGAATATCTTAATGTATGCTGTCAAATTTTTCTTAAAAGTTATATACCAAATATATACTTTTATTTTTTTTCCTTGACTGAGATTCATTTTTTCAAGTAAACAAAGACCTGGTAAGTTCCTGGTATTTGCCATTTGGAAGACATACAGTCTACTCAGATTTCAATGCACTTTGACCTTCATCTGTTACTGTGGCAACATTAATGACAACTAGGGACAAAAGGATGGATTTACTTGTCTAGAAGTTTTATTTGATTTGTAGTGATAAGGCATCTAGCTTGTTTACTGATTCCTTTTGAGAATTTCCTGAACCCTCTTTACTTCCCTTCCCCCACTTCTGAAGTATCTGTGCTGTTGGGCACACTACTTAATCTCTAGCCATTTGCTTACTATTTGCCAAAGGGGAGTAATAATTATCACAGATCTATTTTCAGAATTACACAAGACATTGTATATCTTTTTTCTTTTTCTTTTTAATATAGATTAGGTCTTGCTATGTTGCCCAGGGTTGTCTCGAGCCTGCGGACTCAATTGATTCCTAGCTTCAGCCTCCCAGTAGCTTGGATTATAGGCACACACCACCTGGCAGGGCTAAGACTTTGCATATCTTAATGCCTCAATTAAACATTGTATATCTGAAGTCAATGCCTACCTCATAGTAAGGTCTCTAAACATTACCTACTATGATTGTTACTTCTAGCTTAGAGAAAGAGAAATGAATCTGTTGATCCAAGTAACGGTCAAGGTGAGGACTATGTGCACATTACCCTGGCATTGTAAGTAATTTTTTAAATGAGCATTTTGTGTATTTAAATAAAGAAATCTACCAAGTTATTAATTTCCTCCATCTCTCTTTGAAGAACAGAACAGATTAATCATAAAAACGATGGGTTGTTATTTGTTTTGTCCCGAGGCATATTTCGCAAAGTTCTACTGAAGTCCTTCATAAGAAAATATGTAACTCTTAGGTTTGGGGGAATTTTCTTCAATTAAAGTAGTAGGAAATATGATGTGGTAATAGGTTAATAAGTTAAAAAATAATTTATGTTGTACTCTGAGGAGGAATGAATTTAACTATGCTGAATTGAATTAAATGTCTGACTAGTCAGTGTGCTAATGAGCCAGCAGCCTTAAGACTACAAATTCTGTTTAATCAAGTTTTCATTTTCATCAAATTTTTAAAAGGTATGTTCCTTTTCTGACATTTTATATATATACACAAATATGTGTATATATATGTATACATATATACTTTTTTGCTTGACTGAGACTTTATGTCTATATAAACTTTATATATCTATATATATTCTGACTATATATACATATATACATATAGGCAGAAAATGCTTTAATAACTGTATTTAGGTAACGTACACTATATTTATTGTATATATATAACGTACACTATATTTAGTGTATATATAATATATGAATATATTATAGATATGTACACATATGTTCACTTCCAGCTTTCATAACTCTTGGTCATTAAAAGCATATATTTTAACAAGAAAATATATCTCTTGCTAAATTTTATGAAAGCTGTATAAATTGAATTTCACATTGTCTTGGTTTACAAAAGCTAAAGATATTATGTCTGAATAACTGACAGATGCCAATCAATAGATACTATTGTACGAGGACTGGATATAGCACACCACAATTCCGGAACAAATGTTTATCCAAAGTGAAGACGTCTATTTTTTGATAGTTTACAAAAACGAATAAAGTATGCACTGTACAGTCTTTTCACAGAAGCAAGTGTGGCATATGGTGAGATCATTTCAAGCTGCTGAAGAAGTAGCAAACTGTAAAATACTGTCATATTATAGCATTATTTTTCTCCAGATGGATAATTCGTTGTTGTTTTCATTGTCGATTTCAAGTTCTTTTGTTAAATACTTACGCATCCAATAGCAATCAGATATTAAAAACAAAGCACGACCCCTTTCTCTTCTACCAGCCCTGTAAGTGGAAGGAAGGGACAAGCCCAGATGCAGTTCTTAGGATCCCCCAGAGGGAAGAAGTGGAGAGAGGAAGGAAGGTTTCAGAGCAACACACAAAGTCACCGAAGCAGAGTAAATTCATATATTTGGCAAAAGACAAACCAGGAAGAGACACAACAGCTGTTCACACTGGAAAGTTACCGAACATTTATTTTGGTTCAAGTTTTATTTTTACACGAAGAAGGAACAATAAGTTTTCTATGGGGGTGGGGTGTCTTAATTCTTGTCACACGACGAAGGAACGGAGACTTTTCTCTGCCGCGGTTGTTTCCCAAGGACGCTCTTACACTCCCCCTTCCTACCGGCCGGGGCTGGTGGAACCTGTTCTTGGGGACCCAAACCCAGGACGCCCCGGCTCGGCGGTGGAGGTTTCTCCGAACCCGTCCTGTGCGGTCCGACCACACCGTTCACCCAACTCTCGGGTCACCAACTCCGATTTCTGGAAGTGGGAAACCAGAGCCCCGGGCTATCTTTCCCGCCGCTCCGGCGAGCGGCCGCGGACGGCGGGGCCCGGACGGCGAACAAAGGCGGCGCGGGGCGCGGAGCCCGGGGCGCGGGGCGCGCGGCCGGGGCCGGCGCGCGTCTCTCCGGCAGGAGGCGGCGGCCGCGGCGTCGCGCCCGAGCCTGCATTCCTCAGAAGCGCCCGGAGCCCGCCGGGCGACGTCACCGCGGCTCCGCCCCCGTCCCTCCCCGAGCAAAGTAACTCTTGACTAACAGGAGCAGCCTCCGCCGAGCATGGAGAGCTGCCGCCGCGACCGGCCGGCGACGCGGGCGACGCTTGCGCCCCGGAGGTAGTTGGGCGACCGCGCGGAGGGGAAAAGTGCCGCCGGGCGCCTGTTGACTCACCTCCCTCGCCCGGTGTGGCCCGGTGGGCACCTGGGTCGCGGGTTTTGCCGCGATTCCCCCGGCAGCTCTTTGCAAAGCTGCTTGAAACTTCTCCCAAACTCGACATGGATACAGCCGCGGCGGCGCTGCCAGCTTTTGTGGCGCTCTTGCTCCTCTCCCCGTGGCCTCTCCTGGGGTCGGCCCGAGGCCAGTTTGCCGCAGGTGAGTGCACGGGGGGCATCGGGAATCCGGACGAAAGCTCCCGACTCGGGGCTTGCGAGTGGCGGAGCTTCTCGCCAAGGCCGGGGGCCGGATTCGCGGGAAGCTTTCGGGGCCCGGGGAGGGGGGGGACGGGGACGGGGTAGGGGGAGCGATGGCCCCGGAGTTTGTGCCAGGTGGAGCGCGGGGCACCGGCAGAGCGCCACTTGGCGCGGGTAACTTTCATCTTCGCGACCTATTGTTCCTCTCGGAGCTCGCTCGGGGCGCAGGCGGGCGGCGGTGCCGGAGTGTGGGGACGTGTCTTTTCTTGGGGGGCGGGTAGCCTCGGCGTCCGTGCTGGGAAGGGGAGAAGGAAAAAGTAGTTAGCACTTGAGGGACTGCTACTCTGTGGCTCAGGGTGCGGGCTTGTTGCTCTCTGCTAGCAGAGTGTTTGAAAAACACTTCCCCGGGAAGCCATTGTCAGAACTGTGGAGACTTCAAGCGACTGACCTCGGCGCGCTCTGCCAGGTGCTTTTTGTCCCGGGAATAACCTCCCCTGACCATTGTCTCAACTACTTCCCCGTCCCTCCCCCAGTCCCCTTCTCTTCCCCCGGCGTGAGTCTGCTGCCGGGTTTGCACGGTGGCTTGAAGCACGCCACCGAGTAGATTGTGTGTTGGCGGAGGCTGAAAGCTGTTTTTAAATGAATCGAACGCTCCACGCCGAGCCATCCCGGGTCGCGAGCGCTGAGCGCCGGGTGGGGGAAGCCTGACCTAGGGTGTGGGAGCCGGTTCTCTGGCCGAGCCTCCGGGAAGCTGACCCAGCGCCTCCTGGTCTGACCTAGCTGGGGGCTGCAAACCACTGCCGCCCTCCGGGAGACCCCAAAAGGAGAAATGTGGGTCTTGCGCCTTACCTCTTTGGTTGGAGGTAAAGCCACTAAGAGAAGTCCAGAAACACTACGTTTCTGGTCTCTACGGTCCTATCCTACGTTTCTTTCAGTTTTGGTCTCCTTCCTACTGGTAGCTTCTTTCATTCTCTCCTAGGGGCGGGGGTAGGGGGGCGCTCTGAAGTTTCTCCAGGTGAATACTGGGGAGCAGACTCCCGGGCACTCGCTCGTCTGCTTCCCGCCCGTTCTGACAACTTTTATTTTTTTTGGCCAACCCGCTCCGCTCAGCTTGGCTGGCAAGCGCATCTGCTGCCCTGGTTCGCGGTGCAGATGGAGACACAGAGGTGACCGAGGGGTGATGGAGAAAACTAGGAAAGCGACAGCCCCGGTCCGCGCTCCTGGCTGAGGGCGCAGGACGCAGAGAACCAACTTACTTTGTACTTGTCAGTTTATCTCTTTGTTGTGGCTGCCCGGTTTCCTGGATATAAACTCTAAGCGTGTTTTCCGGAGGAATATTTATTTCCCTTCCTCCACACAGCCCGATTACCCCCCACCCCCCCCACCCCCCGTTTAGAACTCCACAGGAGTTAAGAGCCGGTTTGGGGAGGCATTATGTGTTGTGCATTCAGGCAAATTATGAAATGCAGTGTGTACAGGAAAATCTCTGTATATAGGTGATGTATGCAGGGGACAGGAGAGTTAGGCACTGAATTATTCGATGGCTTAATTTAATTCTTTTTGGAGTAGACATTACTGCGTGCATTTCTGACATATAATGTCTGTTGGTATTGGAACTCTGCTTGATGTAAGTCATTATATGCAGGGAAGTTGGAGTGGGTATTGATTTCTGCACAGTGCTTGTCACTGCACTGAGAGCCTAACTTGAAAAGGCATGTAGTTTGTTAATTGAAAGTTTGAATTCTACTGGTTGCATGATTAAACTTACATGTATTCAAGAGTTGCAACTATTAATGTCTCAGCAACTGATGGATATGTTATCAGCAGTAAACAAACTTTTCTTTTTTCCCTTTCTTGGTATTTAACCTATTTAATGAGCAAGCAAGTATTAAATTTCCTCCAGCAGAATGTGCAGAAGAGCTTTTCAGATCTCTGGAATTTAGAAAGCTCCAATGAACAATTGTGTTCTTAGACATCTATACTAGATATGTCTGGCTTCTCTTCAGTGACAAAGCAATATACTTGATTTTATGTTATATTGAAATAAAAGAATGTGGTCTTAATAAATGCAGTTGTGGTGCTACACAGAGTGGGGGGGGTAAATGCAGTTTTCACATGACTTTATCTCAAAATGTTGCCATTCAAGATTCTCTCTAATTCCCTCCCCCCCCCACTTGAATACCTTTTATTTCTATTGCTTAAAGTCAGAACTGGATTGGCCTTTCTACATAAAAGTTTGTTGTGTAAAAATTTGTATTTCCTGGCTATTGTGACTTACATATTATTCTGCTGTCAATTGATATTTATGTAATCAGTTAAATTTGTTCTAAAAAGCCACATTCAGAGATTGGAGGTGTATACTTTCTTGCTCTCCCCCCCCCTTATATTCTAGTTTGAATGTGCAATTTTTCTTTTGAGCAATTTAAATAAAATACTTTAAAATTCTAAAACAAATACACTTTTAGCTTTTTAAGATAACCTATTAAATAAATGTATTTTGAATCACACCATCTAAGGCCATTTTTACCATTTTTTACTATCATGTGATTCTCAGTGAAATAAATTTGAAAAGAAAATCTTAAAAGATTACCAGACTTTTGATATGTTTTATACTCATGTAGTTTGTTTTGTTTAAACCACAGCTCTAAGAATTTTTTCCTATGATTTTTTTCATATCTTTTGGAGTTAAAGTGTAAAAAAAATTGTATGAGCCATTCTCCTTAAACAAAACTAGGATGTCCCATAAATCTCAAAGTATATTTATATTCTTTCAGCTAAATCTCATGTAAAATTACACCTGTATCATATTTTTATCTGGGGAAACTGAGGCATCAAAACACAAAGATGATCTAAAATTTATTCACTATGTTTTGTATCTGTCAAGGAACCTTGTTTTCTGTGCAAGGAACCAGATACCACTTGGAAACTCAGCATTCTCATCTCTGAAATAGGGATAATAATACATTTGACCTTATGGGTTTTATGAGGAGTGTATGATACAGTTTTTGTGAAGTAGCCCTGTAAATTATAAAGCCTATGCAGCTATCTGGGGTTTAATCATCGTACATTAAATTAGCTAAGTACCTTGATTTTGGTCTTTCTTTGATTGTTTTATCATTCTGTCCCAATATGTGTGTTCAAGATTCAAGACTGGGGGTATGGGTGTGCATATGTGTGTGTTTGGGGTGGGTAGGGGGGTGGGAAGGGTTGGAGCTTGAATGAGAGCCATTCATTCATTTAAATCATTGCTAAATATAAACATTATAGATTGACCAGACCATGATTTTATCAGCACAGTGAAATTACCCCAATTTATTTTTAATTGCCTTGTATAATTCCTTAAGTGTATCTTATGGAAGAGTCACTTTAAACATTTCCATAGAAGAATTATATTTTAATCATTTCTTTAGCTTCTGACTGTTGGTGTTTCAGCTTTTTCATCTGTGTGGAGAATAATATGCAGCTTTTTGGATGCAGTCTTATCAGTGACCTAGAGAGGGACTATTGTCTCTAGTATGATGTGAGCCTGGAAATGTAGCTTAAGATGCTGCCTTGGATAGTTTCTGACATGTCACATTGTAAGTATGCACACACTTGGTCCCTTAGGACCTTGGAACTCATCTAAGCAACGCCGTTTTCCTAGTCTGTGACTCCTGGGTAACTCTGGATGCAGCTTATTTTTCTTGTACTTATAATTTACTAGAAGATAAAATCAGAAACTGCTTGCTTTCAGATTTGCCTTTTTAGCTCCCTGGCTTTGATTGGCCAGAATCTCTTGGTCCCTCAATTCATTAAAATTCCAGATTCTAATCACAAGTTATATGTAAGTGGACGTTTCTGGGACTGTTTTTCTCTCACTGGTCTACTTATTTTCTGACTGTTGACTTTCCTAGATTGCAATATGTCATTCTGTGTTGGGCCTACCCAGATGGGAAGAAGAAGTAGGTTTGGCTGCTATTTAGGCTTTGGCATGTGTGCTGCTGACAGCTCTTCTCTTTGTATTCATAAATGAGAATTTGGACAATAAATCAGCCCCTTTCCCATACTCCTTCCCACTCTCTAGCAACAGCTAAGCCCACATGCACATACACAAAATTATAGCCTTTTGTTTTCATCAAATATCTTTTGGTGCCTCACTTGCTTTTAAAAATTAGAAATATGATTCAGCCACTATCCAGAGCAAATGTCAATCCTTGCACCAAATCTCATATTTCTAGCGATAATGGTTTACTACAGGTTTGTATGGCTTTTACAAAATATTTGAAGTCATTATGATATGATCCTATTGAAAGAAACGGTTGTTGCTGACTAATAATTCTGAAGTGCAGTGCTCTTGGTCTGCTCAAGGTGGTATTAAAGGCAGTGTAAATCAGACTTAATATGGATCTACTTCTTGGAGGTATGGTGAATGCTGTCCTCATCTGCCCTGCCCTGTTCCCATTTCCCCTATTGCTCTTCATGGAGGACAGGAAGAAATGCTGGAAGATTGAGAGCAGGAAACATTCAGAGTGTTTACAGATTGTTCATAAAGACAAAACAAAGAACTCTGCAAGTGTGTGTGTTTGATCTTTTATTACATTTCTAAAGAAGAAAAAAAGCCCTATTTTGGCTTGTTTATCTGAATCAGCCTTTGCCTTTGTCCAAACACATTTCATTTCTTATTCTGTGGATGTGAATATTTTCCTCTGTGTATACCTCTGTCTTTACCCTTTGATCATTGTATCTGGTCTGTGTTCCTATATCAAATGATGTTTCTCTTTGGCTAAAAAGGTTGTAATTGCTTTTGAACATGACTTGGTTTTTCATCAAAATTCATGCTGTTTGTCATAGTTTCTGAGTAATGGTATTTTACAGGTCATGATATATCTTAAACTGGTATTTGAAAGCAAAGTAAGGAAATGAATACACTTTTCACTTAATTTTTTATTTCAATTGAAGTCAGAAACAAACTTGCAACTCCATGAAGTCATTTTCAGCATCAAAGAATATTTTGTGTGTGTGCATGCTTACATGTCTATAAATAAAAGACTACAATCTCTTAAATGGGGCTAGAAAATTTTAATACCCGTATTAAATGGTATTTTGTGATGAGATAAGATATGATTGATTATGATTTGGAAAACAAAACAAAAATTTGAATGTTTGATGTCAGTATGAACTTTAGAGGTAGTTCGCAAACTTCAGAGTTCATCTTAATGAAAATGTTTTATGAAAAAGTGTTCTTAAAGAAACAGTTCTATAGAAAAGATTTTACTAATTCCTTGGAGATTTTGATGTGAGCATTTAATATTGTGGTATTCTTATGGGAATTCTTTTGATTTGTAGCTTATGTTTTAGTAATAAAAATGAGCTTACATAATTAAAAAGCTTAGTTCTGTGACGTTTTTCAGATTGTTGAGCAAGGTTCTGGGAGAACTTCAAACCACATATGTAGATCATATTGATCCTATAATGGAACATTACCACTTCCCCATTTAAATTCTGGTTGGATTTTTTGGCATTCTCTTCTATGTGTTGATAATCCATAAAAACTACAAGTGGCTTATTTTGTCATGTACCATTGTTTTTAGGAGCAAATTAAATAGTCCTCGATGAAATAATCCATTTTTCCACTTTATGTGATTGTACAGCTTTGTTAGTAAAAATGATGAACAGCATAGTTCTGGCTGAATCATTCCACAGGTGTCATTCTGAGAGTTGTGTTAATAAGAGGGCCACAGAAATAAAGCCAAATAAAACAGTGTCTGGTTGAGTTATTCTTTTCATTTTGGGGGTGAAAGTTGAAATATGTAAATATATATGAGAACACACACTTAACAATGATAGAACTTCATTATCAAAAGGTACAGTTTAGAAGGAAAGTAAGGACATCTGGAGTAGGGAATCCAACCCTTAGACTTACTCTTGGAAAGAATATTAAAAATAGATATGTATTTCTCTATTACTTAGATGAAGAAATTGAAATGGAAAATAAATGACACATATTTGCTCTCTATAAAATATGTATTATGTAAGAGTGTGTGTATATGTATATAAAGTATATGCACTGCACTATACTTTCAGTGAAGAAATAATACTACTCTAGAGTAGTGTCTACTTATATAAACCTTTCTCAATACATCCTGCTTCTAAACCAGTTACTTATAGGCTGATTTCCAAACTGAATCCAGAGTAGCAGATGACCAGTTATAGGAATTCTCTTAATTCTTACTGGACTGTGCAGTGGCTTAACAGCTACTTAAGTGACATACTGTCCACAGATCCTTGATATGATTTGTCTAAGTCATTTGGCAAGTTCAAGAGTAAAGGAAGGCCGGATAGGGTCTGCTGACCGCACCCCTCTCCATTGGTGACGGCTGTCTACTTCCCACAATGAACATGGCTGACTGCTTCATGTCCACTGAATTTGACAACTGCAATGTAGTCTAGAAGTTTACTGCTTGTATTGTTGTCCATGGACTGAAAACAGCATCAACTAGGAACTTGTGAGCACCTCTTAGAAACTACTCCAGACCTTTAACTCAGAATCTGCATTTCAAAGTTCCAAGTGATTGGTTTGAACATTGAATTTTGAGAAACACTACTGTAAGATAAAGAAAGCTCTGTTTGAAAAGACTTGCCTCATGCTCTTCATTGTAGAATTATAAGAATATTGTGAGATTAATTACAAGATGAAACAAATTTCCCTGGAATTACATTTCTGATTAGTATTAACTTAATTATAGATTAGCATCCTGGACAATACCATACAGGTCATTTTAAATAATATTCAGGCAAAAATAGTTTCATAAGAGAATAAAATGATGGCTAGAGAGCTTTGGTTATGACATATCTTTTAAAAGAATATTTAAAGGTGAATATATGAAGTGAGAAACCAAGCATGATGTATGCCAATCATTTGTACTTAGTATATTGATGTTGATATAGGAAATAGTATTCCCCTTGACACATGACTACAAGAAATAATTTCTTGTTGTATATTTCTCTTTCTTAGTAATAAGGAGCTCATTTATAGGAGAATCAAGTTTAATAATGAATGATATTTAGGTAGAATGCATTAAATATCATATATGTTTTTTTTTCCTTAACTTTCTTTTGTGTTCATATTTAAAAATAGAGATTCTTGTCAGTTTTCAAGAGAAAAATTATGATGTAATAGACAGTGTATACACAATTCATGTCAAAACACAATTTTACTTGCATTTATAGCTTGCTTTTGCATTCTTTTAGAAAATGAATTTTCCCGGAAGACCTAATTGCCTTCTTATTAATGAGCCTGTAAGTGTGTTTTGTTATCCATTCTAAATGTGTCTACTTTTTCTGGCTGTTTCAACAGTGAATTCACTGATTAAATCATGACCGCTGTATTTGTTTTTGCCATTCACTAGTGATTCAGAAAATACTGGCATAATGACATGGTTATGGCAGAGACTAATGAAGAACAAGAAGTATAAATTAATGCTAACACATAATAGTTGGTTACATTGTGATATTAGAAACTGGAATTTGGAGCTGTACACAGAATTCTCTGTTTGTTATTGTAAATGAAAGTACTTAACCTGTATTGTTTGAATAAAAAAATATAATCCCTGGGTTAATAAATAAACTATATTGATGATTTCCATAGTTATATATTTTGAATATTGTTGGTGAAAGGGAGAAAAGCCTCATTGTACAGAGATTCAGTGTTAGAGCACAGAGAACTCAGATGAAGAGAAAATCTTAAAGGAACTTCCATACCTCCCAGAGCTTTAGCTTCTAAACATTCTGACTAATTTTTCTAATTTGACTCCAAATTCTACAACTTGCCTTTTTAATAGTACTACTTTTATTCTTGTCAGCAATAAGTAGATTAATATACTCTCTCACACAGTGGTGAGATTTCCCCAAAGCAGTGGTAAAACTGTATTAAGAGCTGCCATTTACTAAGTACCTTTGACCTACTGGGACTTAAGTTCTATATTTTATGTACATTTAAATTCCCATAATTCTTTAAGAGTGACATCATCTCCATTTTACATACTGAGGCTGTGGGAGGTTAAAGAAAGCCAACATTCATACTGAAAGTATACATTTTTGTTGTGATTAGAGATTTGTTTTTGGTTACATATTGCAGAAAATGCAAGCCAGCCTGGTTGCAACAAAAAAAGGAGTAGATTATTGTCTCTCCTAACCCCACAATTCACATGGAGCTTGATCTAGGAATTTACATAGTTCTGTAGGGATAGATGTGATAATCTTTCTGCCTGCTCCTCTCAGCTGTGGTGCACTGGAGGAACTTCCTTCTGAGACTCCATATAAGGTCAAAGTAGTTGCCACATTACCAAATCCCAAATCCAAGTTCATCAGGAAAAAGGTGAACTTAATGTGCTGGTTATCTTACTGCTCTGAAGGGTCTCTGGGTGGTTCCTATAAATGAATCTCATGCAAACTTTGAAATAGCCCTGGTTTCAAGCCAGGAATGTTTACTGTGGATCATACAGCTGAAGAGGGGTTCTACTGCCCTGGACTATATCCTGCAGTTGAACAGCAGGGGCCCCAGTTTTATGGGTTGATTACCAGGGGGTAGCAGGGAGCAGTGTACTGATGTCTGGCTGGAGTGTTTTAAGTAAGGCATTGGGGTCTTGGAGGTTTATTTCTCTGGCCTCAAGGCCCCCAGGGTCTGTAAGTGGTTTTACATTACCTCCCGCACCTCCCCTTCTAGGGAAAGTGTCTCCTAGTTGATTCTGTTTTTATCAATAGAAAAGGAACAAACAAGAAGACCAAGTTAATTAATCCAATGCTTCAAACTTGGACCAGGATCACCGGGCTCCGAAACAACTGCTTTGCGATAAGACTCGGACGTTCTTCCTCATTATATCCAGTGAATCATTGAGCCAGCCCCTGAATCAAAATGTCTGAGGGGAGAAAGTGCTTGCATCAACCCTAAATTTTCATCCAGGCAACAGGACTGATTTGACTCTGTGGGTGAAGAGGACAGGATTGTGGATGAAATCAATTGTCAAGACTGGAGAATGGATTTTGTAAATGTGAACGAACTGCAGTGTGATTGCTTAAGATGGAAATAAATGAAGGTTAAATAGTAAAGGCAAGACCAAGCAAGGTGCCTGTGTGTATTCATAATCCTTCAGGGCAAGAAAGGGGGTAGTAGGGAAAAGATAGGATCACATGTTTCCCTATTCAAATCCACTGGTTGGAAATATCAGGAAGGCTATGATCTAAGTCTTATTTTCTCAGGGGGGACTTTTAAGATATAGAAGGAAGACAAAAGAGGGAATTTGCACATATAGGGCACTGCAGATCAACTATTCATAATTTAGGCAGTGTTTCTTTTTTAATTTCTTTTTGAGCCCTGCTCTACAGCATGAGTTTTTTAATTTTCATTTTCATTGTCTCAGTATTGAATAATTTCAACATAAGAAAGCTACAGAATTTTAAGTACTAAAAGGAGCCTTAGAAATTTGTCCATTTACCTTATATATAACTTGGAAGACTTAGAGCTCACTACAGATTTTGACCACTATTGTTAATATGTATTTTTTTAAATGAGTAATTTATATAGAAAAATATTATTATTTAAAATTTTAATTAATTTGGTGTGAATCCTGAAATTTCAGAACAATATTTCCAGATGACAATCTGACCTGATGTTTGACTTTGCTTAGAATAGTAATTCAAATATAAGATTATAATATATCCAAATGAAGAAAGTCTATCTCAGGTAACTTCTTGGCTTTAAATTATACTGAAGGATTAATTAAATGAAAGAATACATGTGTGCTTGAGAGGTGTTTCCATGTGTTTGTTTATTTTTTAGAAGTGAGAGCTAAGCTTTGGTAAATGATGCTAATTGATGCAGAGAAATAAAACCTAGTAAATTCACTTTGGAAACTTAATATTGAAAAAACTTAGGAGGTGAAGATGAACTTTTTTTATAATTGTAGTCATCTCACTTCTGATTCTCATCATTGTAATGCATGTCCAAACAATATGGAATGTTTGAAAGAGTTGCTGTAATAAATATCTTGGCCTACTGAATAATTTATAAAATGTTGAGAAGCAGCAGCTGCTTGCCCAGTCCCTACCACCACCCTCCCAATGCAGAGGTGTCTGAGGCCTGGGTTAGATACATATCTGTGCTAGTGGCTAAAACTGGGTGTGATGAGGACCTGGGGCTAACTGTAGCTGTGCCACTTTACACTTTAGATCAAGAGTAGCCAGAGTAGCTGGTCTCACACCTAGAGGTGAAGACAGTGGTTGTGGAGGAAGGTTTTTTGACTTCAGTGTGCTTTTCTTTAGGGACTTTTCCCATTCACCTTTGGTTATTATCTTTAGACTTACTTATCATTTTCTCCCTGTGTAGTGTTTGCTTTCCCTATACACTTCTTCCTCTCACAAACCTATTTATATCCTTATCAGAAATAATAATTTCTGATGAAGTTTACCATAATCTGTCTAATAACCCAGTTGATTGAAGGAGAGTGCTATTTAATGTTGACCCTTTATTGACTCTTAATCTAAATGAACATTTAAATACACAGAGAATGTATGAGATAAAATGTTCAATGAGACCTGTTTCAGAGGGAGCCAAAGTTCTCTTTGGAGGTCCCAGTATGAGGTGGTTTCAGCACACAGAGTACTGGATTGCATTAAATTGTTCCAGTCTCTGTCATGCTCTACCTCTAGAATTCATTCCTTTCTGCTTGAGCCTTGATTTTCTTTTTACTAAAATGATAATATTGCAATAGAGTGATTTTAATATCATCTATTTAATAGGATGCTTTTAAAGGTAAAATGAATATTTGTGGAAGAGTCTTTATTATTGGAGGCTACTGAAAAAAGTAGATTTTGGGGAACATAAACTTCTACAAGATGAATGGAAATAAAAAGAAGAGATAACTCTATAGCATATCTGCATTTTGGGGAAGGTGATCTTTTTCAAGAGTCATTGTTGTTCTTGTGAATAAAACTTCATGATGTATCAAAATGTAGACCCCCTTCCTCCAAATGTGTTTCAGTGTATATCTATTCTATACTGCAAGTAAACTTAACTCGATAACTATATCAGGCAGGGCTTGTTTTTTTCAGACACATCAAAAAGATTGGTGATTTTAAGTTTTTGAAACTGAACAGTTTTAAGGATTGTGATCACATGTAGAAAGTTGTATGTCTGGTTTTTCCTTTTCAATATTGTCATGAAAAGATTTTATTTTTTTCATACACAAACACACAGACACACACACAGACACACACACAAAACATCATTGTTTACCCCAGGTCTCCCACCACCTTATCATCTGTGAACCATCTTAATCTCTTATGCCTATCCCTTCCCGGATTTTACCCCCCACCTTTATGCTTTTGTAGACAATTTTAAATTTTCCTTGTCCATTTGTTTGTGAAACTATATCCCTAATATAAGTGAGATCATCCAGTATTTCTCTTTTTGTTTCTGGCTTATTCATGAAGATATTTTAGAAGTGCTCTGACTGTTTGAGTTGATTTACCTCACCTTTGATTCTGAAAAGATTTGTATTCCCTTATTTCTTCTTCCATTTCACTTATCTTTGATCACTTAGTATGTATCAATATTGAGTCAGATCCGCAGTCAGCTGACAAGTGAGCCAGATGTCTCACTTAGGGAGAATCTATGAGTTTCAGGATAGTGAAGGAACTGTAACATTTGCAAATCTCCACTTCTGTGGATACAAGAATAAGGCCAAAGGCTGTTAGGTGTGGATCATGATCCTGGCAAGTGTCAAAGCGTAATCTGTCTCCAAATTTGCTTGTCCACTTTAGATTCCAGTCTGACAGTACTCTTCCCCTGTCCTTGGTCAGTACACAGAAAGTTACAGGGTTACCAAAAAAGAATTATATAAAAGTTCATCTCACTGTGGCATTTCCCAAAAGTTGAGTAATTGGAAGTGTAAACAAGTCTGGCAGAGGATGAAGCACATTTGTTTGCTGTGAACTCAGTCAATTACTTTCTCTCTGAGAATCAGGAAGAATGAGGGAATCCTCCGAGAGGGCAGTATATGTAAATGTAGATTCACAACTGGAACTTTAAGATGAAGAAACTCTGAGTTTTTTGGCTGTAGATTTCTATTTGTTGCCACCAATCTCTGCTGTTGCCTTCGCAGCTGCTGATCCAGTGGCATCTGTAGTTTTGTGGTGGCAGACACTAGGGAGGAAGGTTAGAGGTGGCCAGAGAACCAAGGCAACCTGAGTTGTGGGTGTACTGATCAGCTCCGAACCACTCTTCACCCTTTACAATTAGCCTTTGCACCCCCCAAATGGAACAAATTTTATTACTGCTTCTTTGGGAATTATGAAGGGGGTAAGAGCGTAGCCATTTATATACACTTGTTAGCCTATTAGGAAATGGAGATTTTTAAGCGTGTCTTAACTGAGGCCTATTTGACGAGAAGTAATTTTGAAGATGTGTAAATTTTTCCTAAGTAAAGTCAAATCTGTCAAATTACATAGGCCCATGCTTCAAAAATGGAAATTTAGGAAACTCTTTTGGTTTATTGAGTCACTAGCATTTTGTGGTCTTTTTTTTTTTTTTAAGATTAGGTCTCGCTGTTTTTGCCTGTGGAACCGCAGGCTCTCTTTGCCCGGGGTGCCACGGACTCAAGCAATCCCCAGCCTCAGCTTCCCAAGTAGTTGGGATGACAGGCGTGGGCCACCATGCCCCCCCTATTTTTGGGGGGACTAGGTCTCACTATATTGCCCTGGGCGGGTCTCGAACCGTGATCCCCAGTCCCAGCTGTGACTCCATAGGCTGTTGCTACAGGCATGAGCCACCATGCCCAGCTTGTGGCCATTTTTTAATTTAAGCAAAAAAAAAAAAAAAAAACCTCCAAACGCTGATTTCTATTTATAGCACATATAACTTTAAGATCTTAGACTTTGCTTGGAAACACTTTGCCTTAGTGTACTAGTTCTCACATTTTCTTACTATGTGATCTAATCACTTTCCACTTCTGAAAAAGTAACTATGGTAGTATTTGTTTCAAAGAATACTAGTTAAAAATGCATGAAGAAACGCCTGATATATTAATAAAATTCATTCACTTTCACTATCATTATCAGTACTAAAGTTAACCACTAGTTGCAGACTGTGTTATCTTAAAAGTCTCTAACCGGCATTATCTTTTATTTTAAAATAAAACCATCAGAATGCCTAAAATAAATTAATTTGTTATGCTAACTAACAAAAATCATAAGCACTGTAAGTATTTAAATTCATGTTTGAAAATAAGGCAAATTTACTGAAGCAAGATCTCACATAAATAAATTGATAGCAAGATTGATAGGTGTGGAATAGAGTTAGCTTCACTGTTAGGTATAAAATGCCTCAAATATCTTTGGAAAATGCATTCAAAATATCTTAGGTAAGTAGGAGGTGGGAAAATGGCTTTCAAGAAACATTGTACTATCTGGTGGCTAAATATCTTAGAAACAATATGGATAACTCTAATTTTGGAATATGATTTAAATGGAAGTTGATCCCAGAGTGCTCATTTCTCTGGCTCTTCAAGAAGTTCCCACCCATTAAGGGGCTTAGGCCCTGGTAGGGGCAGCACTAAGCTTTTGAACTAAAGTCATTAGAATTAAGTAGAAGGTAGGAAAGGCCTCATTCTTTAAATCTTTTTTAACTTTTATTTATTATATCTTACATCATTATCTAACCCAGGGTTCTTCCCACCTTATCACCCATGAACCATGTCTTATTCTTTTGTGCTCATTCCATGCCTGATTCCCCCCCCTACTCCTCTTATTCTCTGTGCTTCAATTCTGCTGAAAGTTCGTTTCAAATTTTTCCTGTCTGTTGGCCTCCTTAAATCTTAAAGAAGGTTGTTTCCCTAGAGGTTTTAGGATCTCTGTTTGCACATTTACATTTGATCCTAGCTAATTAAGGCATTACTGGCATTTAAAACACCCATTTAACTATGAATTGGAGATAAAGCTTTTGTTTCCATTTTAAAGGTTCCTATTGATATTTAATCTTCCTTAGGTCAGGCAGTTTCAAATCCATTTCAGTAGCGAGACTTTTCAAACCACTGTCAACTGGGTAAAGCCATTTACAGCCTTGTCCTGCTTGGAGTCTGGTGTTCACCATTGTCAGCTATCTGTAGAGTTGCTCTTTGACCAATGAGAGCCAGGAAAGCCCCTTAACTTCAACAAGCATTTTGTTCCGCTCAAACTTCTTTGTACTATTTCAGGTACTGTATCTCTTTTAGTTTTAATAGAAAGAAAACTTCTCTTTTCCTTGTGTTATATTTGTGAAAATATTTGCTCTACAGATATATTTAAAATTACTGATCATTTTCTTATCAACAAAGATCCTTCGTGCTACAGATTTGAATCTCCCTGCAATAAACATTACTGTAACATTCAATTTTTAATAAAATCTTGTATCCTAACTGCATGCTCTTACTAAAATAGGTCTTTATACTAGAGGCAGCTGTTTTTATAAGCTATTTGCTACTAAAAAGTAAGTTTCTTAAGTTGTCATTTTGATACCCTATTTTTAACTTTTAACAGTGTTCGTAAAAAGCAACATTAAAAAAATGACCAAAAAAAAAAGCCACAAACTTTTGTAGCATGTAAACGTAGATATACAATCATTTAAAAAGAAAGAATTGCTAGTCATGATGATATCGGGTAGGAAAACAGGCAAAACGGGGTACTTAACAAGACTTACAAAGGGGAGCAGTTGGCCCTATAAAGCCAGCCACACACCACGTTCTTCCCAGCCTGCGCATGCAGTAACAAGACCACATAAAGCTTAAGAGGTACAAACACATTTACTTAATTAAAAGGACAAAACAAACAAAAGTCACTGCAGGGGTGGGTACAAGGAATCCCTTTAGTAATCTTACCAAATAGTCCAGTCTCTGGTCCAAAGAGCACATGACTACAGCAGCCATGTGCATCCACAAAGTGGTGGCTGCCCCACCTCAAGTCAGATGAAAGAGCCAAGATGGTGCTGCCACTCCTTTTTCAGAGACAGAGTTCCACTCACTCCAAGCTAGAAGAAGCCAAGATGGCATCGCAATCCTTCTTCAAAAGCCAGAGATTCAAATCCAATGAGGAAAACCAGGATGGTGTTAGTTCTTCTCTAAAAGGCACAGCTCCAGCATTTTTTCAGCTGCAACTCTAAAGTGGCCCAGAAACCAGCAAGACTCACTCGATACAGCAACAGCAAGCACTTCAGACATCTCATGTTTAAAACAGCAACACAATTCTCTTCAGTTCTCCAGAATTCTCTTCACTTCTCCAGAAGACTTCCAAGCTTCTCAGTTTTAAAGTTAAACCAAGTTCTCAAGTTCAAAATTTCTAGTCAGCTTTACAAGGTAAAAGTCTCTCCAGCATGCTTCCCCAGACGCCAAGTGGTCCAGCCCCACACCTGAAAGCTGGCAACTTCTTCTACTCCTTTGTTCTCTCTGTTCTACCCTTTCTCTCTCCTTTCCATGTGTTCTGTCCCAGTCTCCTCCCCAATCTCCTAGTGCTATCACCAGGAGGGTTGGCTTCCCTTTCCCAAGTCTGCACCCACCAATGAATGGATAGCTGTTATTTCAGTGGAGCAGCACCAGTACTGGGTGCCACAGTCCCCCAATTTCACCACAGACCCCCATAACAATAACCTGGTTAATATTTGCAAAGCATATTGGGGGATGTGTGTGTGTGTGTGTCACAGCAACACCATTAAAAAATATTGAAATAATAGAAGATTGAGGATGACGGACCTATGTACTGAATGAAAAATGTATATAATAGACATTATACTTAGATATAGCAATGCATATAGGAACTATGACTTATATCCAATGAGGTTTTGACTTTACTTTAATCTTTTTGCCCAAGGGAATTGAGGGAACCCATAACCAGGAAATGATAGAGGAATTATTTCTAGAGACTAGGTATTCTGACTCCTGGATCTTAAAGAAAAATCTTTTCTGAAGGCTTTTCACTCCTGTGGCTTAGGTAAAGGAATCCACAGGGCAGTGTTTTGAATTCCCCACAGTAAAAAAACTGTTCACTTAAGTATCCCTTTCAGACTGTTATTGGTCTCTCAGCAGTTTGCTCACAGTTTGGAGCACTTTATCCACCCCATCACTCATTGGTAATTACACCACAAACTTGCCAACACATTTTATGAAAGCATGTAATTTTATTAAGAATCTCTCATGTTGCTTTTAAATATAGGTAAGTAAAGGGGTGGAGAAAGGGTAGGATATCATACCAACATTTACTTTTTCAGGTGCCAATGCCTCGAGGGCAATAAGAAGTTTCCTTTATCATTGTTGATATGCCCATCTTGTGTTGTTGGGATCACAGCTATATCTGGCGTTGTCTTTGTAAACAGAGACAAAAAGGAGATAACTGTTCTGTACATTGTGTTAATAGGCTTCAACCTCAGCAACAGCAAGTCAAATATAAAATTCCTTTGAGCTTGTTAAAACAAGTGGTACTAAATTATTAGCACTTTTTAGCCATACCTTTTGGGGTCAGGCAGCATTGAGTTGTGCATTTCATGGGAGGTCGGAAAGCCAGTGGCCTAGTCATTCAATAAAATCTGTATGGCAGAACTTGCCTCTTTTTTTTAACATGTATTTGGTTAAGTTCACCAACTGTTTAATGCATAGCTGTTTTGTACCATACAGTGTGCTTTTTTTTAAGCACAAAGGGTCTGACAAAAAGTGGAAAATGCCAGCTATCTCCTGTACTTACGGCCCTCTGTGTCTAATTGGGGCAACCAGAAATGAGTAAGTTGCAATTCAGAGTGGGAAGTAGAATGAGAGTGTCCTTAGGACACTACTGAGAAAGAGCAGACAATCAGAAGGCCAATGGTAGGAAAATGCTGGGAACAGACAGTGCTCATGGAAAAAAGAGGAAGTATTGGTAATAACAATGGACTTAAAAAAATACAGAACTCTGAAGTTCAGGTTTTAACATTTGCCAATTTCCATGATGTAACTGAACACAGATTTGGGAAGAGATATATAAATGCACTTGATAATGTAATATTTCTACCATTCAGATAAAAGAGAATAACGTCAACAACAAATATGATCTGGCTAATATATAATAGAAGTTGTTACTTCCTAATTACTTGGAGTTAATAACTTTTAAATATATATTCAGCTATTAGCTTATATAATTTTAAAAAATGGCTGTGACTGACAACTAGTTCACAGAACTGTTGAAAATATATTAGTTGAAAGTGAAGAGTTGGTAGGGGCTGACTCTGGCACACCATATATTGTCTTCATGGGTATGAAGGATCCAGTGAATAAATTCTTTTTTACTTGTAGGTCCTTTCTTTTACACCTTTTCAATAGGGCAGAAGTTAGTGTAAAAAAGACTAATCCATGTTGAAGCTCATTAGCAAGGATTTAGTCATCTACAAGCTCTAGGTTTGTTGATATAAAATGTTCATATTAGAACATTAGTCTATTCAGGCCCACATCCAAAGAACGGACAACAAGAATTGCTGGCGAGGATGTGGAGAGAAAGGAACACTACTACACTGCTGGTGGGAATGTAAGCTAGTCCAAACACTATGGAAAGCTGTGTAGAGGACCCTCAAGTTAATGAAAATGGAACTACCATTTGACCCAGCAATTGCTCTCTTGGGAATTTACCCAAAAGAGACCTCAATGTGGGTACAAAGGGTACCTGTGCTCGGATGTTTACAGCAGCACAGTTTATAATTGCCAGGTCATGGAAGCAACCTAAATGCCCCCAAACGGATGACTGGATGAAAAAAATGTAGTATATATGCACAATGGAATATTACTCATCAATCAAAAACGACAAATTCGACGAATTTATGACATGAATGTACTCAGAAGAAATCATATTAGCAGAAACAAGTCATAAAGAAAAAGGCAGAAACCAAATGGTTTCACTAATATATGGGATATAGTGAAAAAATAAACAAAGGACTTGAGGAAAAGTCAAAACAAGCTAAGCACCAAACTGAAGTGCACAACTTACAATGTTGTGAAATTTATATATAAATAAATTAAAAATTTTAAATTAAAAAAAAGAACATTAGTCTTCAAAAAAACAAAATATGGCTTTTTATTCTCATTAATACTTTTCTTGTCATTAGTGGACTCTCTTCCTTGAAGAAATCAGTGAGAAAAGAGATTACTTTGTAGTATTAAATTGCCTGGAAGTTTTGTTACCGGCTTTCACATGGTCATAGGAAAGAGGCATATGTTAATATAAACTCTCAGGGATTTACTTTATTAAATCAAATTCTAGAATGGGATCAGTGGACTTTAAACTCGACTTCTTACTTTTATGCCTATAATACTGGAACATTTAATTGATACTAGGAGTGATGCTAGAATTAGCTAAGCATAATCAGAGATTTAATTATGCTGGGTATATTGTTATTAATAAGACTGCAAAATTTACCAAGAAGTAACCACAGTGACTGAGATGAAAGGTTCATGTGGCCCCCCCCCCCCTTCTGAGCCAATCAACAGATAATAGTATATTCTGGAGCCAATGCCTGAGGGCAATAAGAAGAATTTTGATATTACTAAGAAACAGAATATCTGTTTTGACTTTGTATTACATTGTATCTCAACACTTGTTTTTCAGCAGGGACCGATACATATCTATAATTATTTTTCACTACATTTAACCACTCCTTCATGAAGATTTGATGACCTGACATAATTCCTGGGTATCGGAAATATTTGCCTGATTCTATATCAGTACTGAAGCCATTGATATATATTTATTTTGGTTATTTACATACATGTCTGTCTAAACTGCCACCTAAAGGGCAAAAATTATATTCTTTGAAAGTATTTTAGGTTCATTAACATAATGACATTGACTTTTGAATCTATTATTTTCAGTAGCTAACATTTTAGTATTCCGAATCTAACATTGAGCTAAGTACCTTATAAGCATCTGTTCAGTATTTTCAAAATGCATATAACTTCATTTTGTGGGTGTTGAATTTGTCAACAACTTCAGTTGGTAGCAACAAGCTTAAATAAACATGAACTAGAGAATAATAAAAATAATAAAATAGGCACTTACTTCTAGAGACAGTATTTCATGAACATTTAGTTTTAATATATGTTTTTGTCTGTGTACTGAGTCACAATGTGAACTGTAGTTCTGACCAAAAAGTGGGATAGTGACTGCACTTGTATAAAATGCTCTTATAATCCTATTGTTTATAACTCATTGTCTGTATTGTGTCCACAATTAATGAACTCCAAGATTATTCTTTACACATTCATTAATATTGTGCTTGCGGTAGATATAAAGAGTACATGTTTGCCTGACTTGGTACATGAATGATTTAATTTACTTGGACCTGCTTCTTTGTATTAAGTTTGGGAATCATGTCACCACAATCCTTGCTATTGTGATGAAGAACAAGGTTCAAGTGAAGTAATTTATATGAATATGCTCTTCCAATCTTGTAGAAGCTATACAAATGTAGAAGCTATACAAATGTAAAGTGCTATTATCCAAGGAATTGTCATCACACTTTTCAAATGCCGACTACCAGTTTTTCTAGAGATGGCTGGATTAAGTGTCTTAAGTATTTTTTTAAACTAAAAGGTATAATGTTTAGTGTTTCCTAAGTAGAGATCCCTCCTGTGGAAGCACTTTTTATAGTTTTTTTTTTTTCTTGTTTATGACAAGATGTTGTGGTGATGAAACTATGACTTTTATTTATATTTACAATCTCTCCAATTTTGTTTTTATTCTTTTCAAAATGGCAGAAGGCAAATGTATTTTGACTATACCTGTACAGACTCATTATTCACATTTGTTATAAATAAACCTGCATCTTGATTCTAAAAAAAAAATATGTAAATAAAACATGATCAAAAAATGTAAAAACCCATGGCGATACTCAAGGAAACATCTAAAAAATTGTAGGTTCTCCAATACTTGAAAAAACAACACTGGGAGAAATATGAAACATAAACATTTCAATTGATTGCAAAGCTTGTGAAAAGAGACATTTTAGTAAGTGGCAGAGCAGTTGTGTCTGCTGCCTGTCTTTTTCATCTTTTCTGCCATCTCGCTTCCTCTCTCTCCTCTTTATCCTTCCCTCTAATTTATTTAATCTCTTTAAAGACATCTATCTTTTCATCTGTGGCCATCAAGACAAAATTCATGTTAGAATAGATAATTTATTCCATACTTATTCTTTGTCTAGTTCCAAGATATGAAAATAGAAATATACATATTTTATGTGTTAATATAGAATAACCTCATAATTCAGTAAACAGCCTAAGAATTCAAAGTTATGGACACTCTCATGATTAAATGTATTTCTCAACATTTAGAGGAACCAGCAATTATCTGGACAGAGGAGCATTGATGCCTCTCTTTTCCAGTATCTTCTTGTATTAGTAAAAACAGAGAAGGATATTGGGATGCAAATTAGGAAGAGGAAGGCTCTTTGCCAAGTGTTGTTTATTGAACTGTGGCGACGTCTTCCCTGTGCGTTGGGAGGGTTGGTTAGTTTAAGTGAGCAGGAAAAGTCTGCATACTTCCAGAGATGAGGTTCCTCAAAAAAAACCAAAAAACAAAAAACTCCAAAGGTAGATTCCCTGGAATCCTGCAGGCTGGGACCGATTTGAAGGCCCCTCCTATTCCTGGAGAGGAGGTTGAAAGATTAGCTTGTCTTAAAACTGGGAAGTGTCTGTCTCTGGGGACTTAGGATCCCATAGATTAGAAATAAAGTTATGATGTTATCTTTTTTCCTTTACCTTAAATTGACAGAAAGAAAGTGTTGAGGAAATAGGATGGCCACAGTTTCAGGGGATTTATGTATGGTTCCTAAGAGAACAAAATTGTTTTGACTTTTTCATGCTTCAAATAGCAACAGTAGATTCCAATGCCAAAGCATCCATACCTATTCATGAGAAAAAGTCTCTAAAAAACTTATGTCAACATGTTACAAAAGCACTTATTAAAAGAAATACATCAAAGTATAAAAAACATTCTTTTAAAGTGTTCTGCAGTTCAGATTTTAGAATGATCTAACAGAATCACCTCACTCTAACTCCAGTTAATGAGATTTTATTCTTTCTGTGTTAGCTACATCTAAAGGAAAGGGGAGGGGGGGGAGGACGCACCCATTCTGACAAGTGATAATCAAATTGTGGAGCCAAACTAAGAGAACAGGGCTTATCAAAATATGCATGAATTAATACTGGGAAAGACTGTGTTGAGAGCGATGGAGTAAGAAATAGAGGAGGGGAGAAGAATTCAGTCCAAACAAGAAAACCTCAGTGTTTAAATGTGTGCCTCTCATTTTGATGTCTGCTTGATATAGTATAAAATTTTGCATTTACTCATTTCAAAGCAAGATAAAGATCACAAGTATTTAGAACAATTTTATTTTAGGCTAGTTTGTTAAAATTATTATTTTCTGTCTATAGCCAGACGTACACTTTCAAATATTTAAACAGATAGGCTTAAGTATTTAATCCTCTTCCTCCACCCCTTTCATCATTAACTATTAACCCTAGTATTCTGGAACTGAGTAGCCTTTATGTTTTCCTTATACCTTTAAAGTGAAAATGTAATAAACAACTGGTAGTGTAGAACAGTCATCTCAAATCTTGAAAATTTATATACAGCAGTGAGTACTAACTTGTACTCATTTCTGAAACACACCCTGTAAGTAATTAATTGCATACTGTTGTGTATATGGGAAGGTTCTGTCACAGTTACTTGTTATTTGCTTTTGGATATTACTCTTTTTTGTTTATAAGTAACCTAATGTTTTTTACTTATAATGTTTTACTAATTCTAGTGCCATCTTTGTTTATTGTGTTGCCAAGCATTATAAAATATTTTGAATAAAATTTTCTGAGCTTACTGTAGTTCCTGTTTATGAAGAATTTTATTATAAAATGAGAACAATTTAAAAAACCACACCTAAAAATTTCACATTGCATCATGACTTGTTCATTATTATACCTAGTGCATCATTTATGCTGTCTATAAATCTAGAATTATTTCTAGTTGATGTGAATTTTTTTCAGAAAATAATTTCACAGGATGGTAATAATTTAAAATGCAGTATATTTTATTACAAGTGGTCAAGTGGAAGAAAGTTACATCATTTCAAAGACATGTTCTTTTCATCATTCAGGACAGGGCCATGTAAGGATTAAATCTGAACCTGAATTGAAATACCAGGTTTCTAAGTTAAATTTATTTTATCTTGTCTTAGTATTTTATATTAAGAATAGTCATTTTTCCTATTTTTATTAAAAAACTAACTGTATATATGGAATTGAGATACATATTTTTAGAGATAGCATATAAATAATAAATTCCTTAACTGATGAAGTTTATAATAATGAGAATAATTTTACAACAAATATTTTCTATTTAAAACTTTACTGTTGGTCAGGGATTTAGGACTAGCCCCCTGTCTGCCTTTTCTACTTCAAGATTTGGGAAAATGTTTTTTTTTTTTCTATTTCTGACATTGCTGGGTTCTGCTGAGACTTATTCAACAGACCTGATCTCACAAGATTTTGGAGGCCACGCTCAATGAATCCTCACGTAGATATTCAGCACCTTCATTGTGGCATACTTAGGGAACAAGAATTTGAAGTCCTTTTCATCATGGACTTTTCATCATAGTTTTTATAGTCTAGGGTAGACAGATGTAAAATAGACTTGTAAATCATAATTATAAGCTTGTGAAAGTACTGTAAAGAAGTACAAGAGTTAGGTGACTCTAGTACTCAGGAAACGTGTTCTTGTCTCATAGTTACTGAGTTGAGTGAGTATTCTTGGTGTGAAAAAGGCTGGGCAGAAAATTATTGGTGCACACGATTATTGGTGAAGAGGACGAGATGCATGAAGCATGGAGACTGCAGAGTGTGGTTTATCTTTAAGAACCAACAGAAACCCATGGTTGTGGAGAAGACTGAAGAGGAGTGGTTTGAAAGTGACTTAGGCTTTTGGCAGAGACTGTTCTATGCTGGGATCTGTAAGCAATTGTGAGGGATTTATTTATTTTGCCTTATTGTAAGGAAAAGGTAGAACCAACACAAGAGGAAGACAGCATCAGATTTTCGTTTGTAAAGCTCACTCTCTACCTTTGAAAATGGTTTGGAAGGACCTGTGTAGATTTTGATGAGACCAGTTAGGAGGATGCCATTGTGATCTCAGTGTGCAGGCATCTGCATGAGGCAAAGATGGGAGCTCCCACTCCACCCACTTTTGGAAAGGTAGCAAAGTATTTTGATGGTAAGAATGACCTGGTTTGCTGATAGATTTGTGGGAATTAAGGTGAGAGTTTAGCTGCTGCCTGAACAGCTCATTTGAACTGTGACATTCACCAAGAAAGTAGTTTGAAAGCAGATTGGTTGGACCTTTACCTCCATGAAAATTTGGAAACAAGTCTACCAATACTTTCCACCTGTACTTAACAATTTTACTGAATCATCAAGGCTAAGTATTCTAAGTTTCAAAAATTGTGTCCTTTTCTTATGCTGAAAATATAGTCCTTTGAAATAACCCATTTCAAACAGCTAGGCCCTGACTTGCTTACCTTTCTATATTGATTTTCTTTTGTGCTTCAGCTTCTTCAGCTTCCAAGAGTCATAAGTATCATTACCTCTGAATTTCTTGCTCTGTTAACTTACTTTTTAGACTGCATGAGTATGTAAGTATATAAACGTACACCTGCCTATCACACACATCTAGGTTCTTTTCACTGTGCTGTGTTGGTAAGGTTGAAATTTTTTGAAAATGTTTTCCTTTAGTGAGTTTAGAGAATGGACAAATACATGAAAATTGAGAACAGGGAATCATTTTGCGAGAATAGCAAAAAAAAAATTTGCCATTTGCTTATCAAAGTCAGAAAAATAGTGATTTAACTCTTACTTTCTCACCCATACTTTCAGGGCGGTGTGACAGTTTTAATGTGAATTGTAAAATGTAGGAGGTATACTCTAATTCCCTTTCCTGCACATAAATCAAGTGTCAGGCTCTTTCGGAAATGTTTACTAGAAAACATCATGAGCAGATTTTAAAATGCTTTTGGATTGCATGGCGGCATGGTGCCACTTGGATTGAAGGCTTGTAATATTTTATTTTCTTTCCCAAAGAGTCCGGATAAATCCTGTAAACATTTTTTCTTGTTTTGTTGTTTCTGTTGTACCATTGTATTTGGCTCTAACCTTTTACCCCCTGGGAAACAGAAGTGTTTTCTTACTCAGGTGCTCCTGCTGAGCACTCTAGCTTTTGGGCAGCAGTTTCAAAGTTGTTCCTTATTTACACATTGTAATTCTGACTGGTCAAAAAACTTCCTGAGTCTTACCTAAAGTGTGATCTACTAATGTTTACGAATTTGAAGTTATGAATATACTTTGAAGGGAAATCTTAAACCCGATGAAAATGTAGCTTATATAATTTTAAAATATAAAATGTAATTAAAGTATTAAGTCCTTTTAGAAATATGTTTATGGCAGTCTTCAACATAAAACCTCATCTATAGCACCTTTAACACATTCATCAAATACAAGGTTCTAGTAGCTGCTCTTTGTTAGTTCAGTAATAAAATTAGAAGCAACTGGTGTGTTAAACTCTGTGTGTGTGTGTGTGTGTGTGTGTGTGTGTGTGTGGGCGCGTGCCTGCCTGGCACTGTGTTAGGCTCTGCTTAGACTGTTCTCCAGGATCTTTCGTCTGTTGAGAGACATAGAGATGATGTTATAATTCACTTAGGAAGGATAGGCAGAGAAAAAAGGTGGAAGAGGAACTGGTTCTACCCCCCAAAATTGGAGAAAGTATCATCTTAAGGGGTTGTATTGTGTTGTCTTAACTTTATTGCTTTTGGGTAAACCAGGGGAGTGGCTAAATGTTTAGATTGTATATGGTAAATTGATGAAAGAGCTAGTTTTGGCTGTAGGAACATAAAAAATAAGCAAATTACTCACTTGGGGATGGATGATGGATGGATGAAGGTTATGCAGGAAGTGATAGTATTAAGGTCTAAGATAAGCAGGAATGAGAGCTAAGAGAAGAACCAAGGAGGGTTTCTAAACAAGATAAAACAGCCTGTGAAGGTTCCCAAAATAAAGCAGTGCTGCTTTCTGTCTTTGGAGACCAGACACAAATTAAGGCATTTTGGGGGGCTAGATAATGAAACCTTTGGATATTGTACCAGCAAGTGTTGGCTTTCTTTTGTGGATGACTTGGTGTCCTAGTAAAGGATTTGAGGCAGGAAGTGATAGATCAAACATCCACAATTAGAAGATTATTTTAAATTAATTATATAAAATTGGGAACAGTGGTGAATCAGTCCCCAGGGGAAGATTCATCACCTAGAACTCCCTCTGCCTTATGTTTGTCTATTAGTTACCTAGCAGCCATAACTTTCAGTGTCCTGTGCTTGTGGTAATTTCTGCAACTTCTCTCTTTGCTGCTATCCAACATTCTCTTCTGCATCCATCATGTTTGTGATACACAGACATGTTTTCTAAGTCTTTCTGCTTCTGGAAAGTGACTACAAAAGTAAGAGATAAAGGTTATATACCTGTTTATATTGTTACTATATTTTGGTGTTCATATGATTACTTGAAAGTGTCTAATTGAAACTGATGGTCTCATTACAATTTTCTTGCTTGCGGATTTAACTCAGACAAAATAATTGGAAATTATTGGTAAAACCCAAACAACATCACAACTGTCACATTTGGGTACCTGGGAGCCAGGCTGTTTTTGTCTACTTCCTCATAACTACTCTTTCCGCATTCTTTATCAACACATAATCCTGAGAAACAAAAAGCCTTTGTATCCCACTGGGAATGTGAAAAAAAAAATCAAACATATATATTGGTTTTACTCCTATTTAGATACCACTAGCATTTCTATATTAGCTACCCAGGTTTGAATTGAGATAAATGTTTTCAGCAAGCTGTGTCCTACATTTTCCCTGAAGATATCAACATTCTGCTCTAAGAAACCTCAAAGACAGACTATAAATGCGTTTTCATTTGCTTGTTAGAAATGTGAATTTAATGATGCTTAGTCTAATAGTAAACACCTATACCATATACCAGATGCTTTATGTCAACACATTTATTCTTTTGCTAAATCTTTCGAGATAGGTATTATTGTTACACAGTTTTATGATCTAAATTGTACCCTACTCCCATTTTTGAGGTTCAAACTCTCATGTCCAAAACAACTGTTTTTAGAGATGGAGCCTTTTATGAAGTAATTTAGGTGAAATGAGAGCTTAATGGTGGTACCCTAATCCATAGAACTAGTGTTCTTATTTATTTATTTGTTTGTTTGTTTGTTTTTGAGACTAGGTTTCACTATTTTTGCCCATGGAACCACAGGCTCACGTTGCCTGGGATACCACGGACTCAAGCAATTCCCAGCCTCAACTTCCCAGGTAGCTGGGATTACAGGCACTTACCTCCATGCCCAGCTCTTTTTTGGGGACTAGGTATCGCTGTGTTGCCCCGAGCCAGAACTTGAACCGTGATCCCTAGCTCCAGCCACTTCAAAGGCTGAAGCTTAAAGGCATGAGCCACCGTGCCCAGCCTAGAACGAGTGTTTTTACATGAAGAGACACCAGGGACAGTGACAAAGGGTCAGTTGAGGACACATTGTGACGGAAACTACCCAGTTATTGGAGGGACACCTTGTCTGTACCTTGATCATGTATTTCTGACCTCTGGATCATCTAGAGAGTAAATTTGTTTAAGCCACCTGGTCTGTGGTGTTTTGTTGTGGTCACCCTGACAGATAAAATACAAAATTTGCACACAGGGAAATGGATGCAATTGATCCAAGGTTATATAGTGAGGATGTGACAAGAGCAAGGTTTTTTCCTCAGGGAAGTGTAGTCATGTGATCTGTGTAGCCACCACTATGCTTTTCTGGTCCTCAGGATGATAGAACTTCCTGTTGTCTTCACCTGGGTGGTGTGACTACTCTGGCATTTTCTCTTCTCTCCTTTCTTCTACTCATCCCCCTTCCAAGTACACAACACCATGGACTGTTCACTTTGGGTTGTGCTAAATTTGCTGAGTTCCTTTCTCTTTTGGTGAGTAATTTGCTGTGGCTCAAGCAATTTCATGGTTCAGAGTGAGCAGGGTCAGCAAAACACGGTCAACTTTTTCTTGTCCTGCATCAACTTTTCAAATAATAACAAAACTCACCTTTACCTTTTTCAGCATTAGTTTCATTATTTCTACTAAAGGTTGCTTTTGTAGTATATCCCTGACTGCTGTCTTTAGGAAAAGAACCTCCGTCAAAGGAAGACCCTCCGTCAAAGGATAGGAAGAAGATTTGAAAAAGAAGAGAAATTAATTTTTTTGAAACAAGGTGATTACGTTAATGTTCAAAATGGATCTAGCAGTTAAACTGAATACTTTTTTAATTATTTAAAGATATGTTTAACATGTTATTTATTTTAAAAATACTCTTCTTTAATGCTAGTATTTAAAATATTATAATATTTTTGGCAAGGGTTTTTTTTTTTAATGCCTCGGTTAATCTAAAAAGAAAAGGCATAGTTTTTTTTTTTAAGACTAGGTCTCGCTATTTTTGCCCTACCGCAGGCTCTCGTTGCCCAGGGTACCACCAACTCAAGCAATCCCTAGCCTCAGCTTCCCAGGTAGCTGGGATTACAGGCGCGCACCACCACGCCCAGATATTTTTTTTGGAACTAGGTTTCGCTACGGGCCCCAGGTGGGACTCGAACCGCGATCCCTAGCCCCGGCTGCTTCATAGGCTGAAGCTTACAAGCACAAGCCACCATGCCCGGCCTGGCATAGTTTTTAAAATACAAAAAATGGTGACTATTGATAGTAATTTGTGGGATCTTCCTTAAGAATGTGTGTGGATTACACACTAACTATCAGGAAGCAATAAAAGTTCATTTTTATGTTTGTTAAACATTTGTGATGATTTGCAGTTGTGTAGATTGTATAGGGAAATAGAGCTTTAAGTGAATACTTGATCTCTTGCCCTGATCTTCTTTTTAGGAAGTCTATAACTTTAATACACTGTCAGATGCTTTTTGTATAAATGAAACTTTGAGACATGAAAAATAATATTACATTAATCAGTTTTCAGTTTACCTTTTATTTCATGTGATTGAAAATTGTATGATTAGTATAGTTAGTTTCTGAAAATATGTTAATAGTATTTGAATTAATTTTACTATGATTGAGGTTTGAGAAATGGATCCTTTCCTAGTGAGACTCACTTCTAATTCATGGACCATCTCATTAGTCTTGTCTAGATTAGGGGAAACTTGAAAATGCATCTAAGTGAGAAGCAAACTGCCTTTGGAATGATTTATGAAGTTCTTTTTTCAAAATGAAACTACTTTGTTACCTCTATATTTCTGTGTATAATTTCAGTAGAAAATATTTTCCATTTTCAAAATAAGACATTTGTCTTTATAAGTTACCTTATATAATACCCAACTATACTGTCCTTAATTTATGACACTGATATTGGTTGCTGTGGAAATGTTCTTAAAACCTTTTTAAAAGTATGCTTTTTCCTCCATCCCTACTTGCAATAAAAACAAAGGAATGTAAATTAGGAGAAAGATTATTTTCTTATACAAGAGAATTTTTTTCCTTGAGACCAGTGACTTTATGTTTAATATTTTCGGTTAGTAAGCTTTCAAACCACTTTGTTTGTTAGTAAATTTTAGATTTATTGAGTTTTGAGTTTGAAATTATTGAATTTTTCATTATACTTGAAATTTATGTTTAAGAATTATGTCAGATTTTAAAGAATTTGCATTAAAAAAATTTTTTTTGAAGGACTTCAGTACCACTATAGATGTGTTCAATGATTTTGTTCTTGAACCATACTGGTAAATCTGTGCTCCCTGTTTGTAAAACAAACCGTAAAAAAGTGGTTTTGTTCTATATTTAAGCAATTTCAGCATAGAATTTTCTAGCATGCTTTTGGGATTCTGACACCAATGCTGATGTTTTCCCAACAAATATCAAGCAACAAACTCAGTCCTGATACTGTCCACAGGCAGGCTTTTTTTTTTTTTTTTTTTTTTTTTTTTTTTTTTTTTTTTTTTTTTTTTTTTTTTTTTTTTTTTTTTTTTTTTTTTTTTTTTTTTTTTTTGAGACTAGGTCTCACTATTTTTGGCCGCCGAACTGCAGGCTCTCATTGCCCGGGGTACCACAGACTCAAGCAATCCCCAGCCTCAGCTTTCCAGGTAGCTGGGATTACAGGTGCGCGCCACCGCGCCCAGATATTTTTTTGGAACTAGGTCTTGCTATGGGCCCCAGGCGGGACTCGAACCGCGATCCCTAGCCCTGGCCACTTCATAGGCTGAAGCTTACAGGCATGAGCCACCGAGCCCAGCCCTAAAGGTTCAGTTTTACAAAATTCGTTTCCCGTTTCCACCCCTTCCTAGCTGAAAGCTCTGTTGTCCCCTTTGCTTCTGATTGCCCTGCTGTAGATGGGCGGTTCCCAAGACCACTTCCTGGGTTCAGTGATTTGTTAGAGTGACTCACAGAGCTCAGAGAAACAGTTTATTTAGTAGACTTCTAGTTTATTATAAAAGGATATACTTAGAAAAAGAAAAAGATGGTGTAGAAATGTAGGACAGGTGTGGGGAGAGGGTACAGAAATTACATGCCTCCTTTGAGTTACTCTGGTACATCTCCAACTACTCACCAACCTGGAATCTTTCTGGACCTATTCATTTATGGCATTATAGAGGCCCCATTACTCAGGCATAATGGAATAAATCTTTGTGTGCAATTTGATTCAACCTCTACCCCTGCTCTCTTCAGAATGGGGTGGGGTGGACTGGGATTGAAAGTGCCAACTCTAATCACATTGTTGTTTCCCTTGGCAACCGGTCCCCATCTCCAAGTTGACTCCAAAGGTCATTTTATTAATCTCAAATCAGATATGGTGGGAAAAGGCTTTTATGAATAAAAGACACATTTATTGCTCTCATTATTTAGGAAATCTCAAGGGTTTTAATATCTCAGCACCAGAAGCTCAAGAAGTCCCAAATTATGTTTCATTTTTTGAATTCTAGTAGATTCATGCTTAACATGAAAGGTGAGATGAGACTCTTATTTCAAAGATAATGTCTGCTTTTGTTTAGGTTACAGTTCGCTGTGGTTTGTGCATGCTTAGTGTTTGTTACCCATTTCACACTGGGAAACATACCTCCTTCCTTATGAAATGTTGTGGAAATTCAAAATGTGTTCTGTCTCTTTGTCTAGGGAATGGGGTTAATAGCTAAGTCACATTAGGGAAATATGAATTCTGCCCTCTGATTTTATAATCTGGGACCAAAAAGTGATCTACTTGTGGCATCTATTTTTCTGCTACATGGAGGATGTAAATAGTATTGGAGAGAAGAACTGCAGATTCCCTGCTATTATAAAAATTTCTTGTTGAAACTGTTAACCAGATATTAGGCTTAAAATGAGTTGCTTATGTTTAGTCCCACATCACCAAACCAAGAGTTAATTGCAATTTCCATTCCCCCATAAATGAAATCTTAAACCATCCATCAGGAATGGTTAATGGTACTAGTTAGATAATCTGTCTGATAAGATGCTGCCATCCAGAAAAGGAAAATAACCTTGCAATAAATAACCAATCCATTTTTTTGCTTAGTGTAAAATTTCCTTGTTCCTGCTCTCTCTCTTATGTTTATAAAAGTCTTTCATTTTGCATAGTTTCTCAATGCACTAGGCTATGCTGGATTGGATGCCATTAGTTCATTGAGTCATTGAATAAAAAGTCTTAAGAACTTTAGATTTTGTTTTTAACTCAACTGTTTATGAGAGCTAGCTTCATCCTTGTATATGTCCTATGATTTAATCATTCAACTTTACTTCATTCTGTAAGCTTAATACATTCCTCCTTTTGTCTGAGTTTTTGTCACAGTCATAAAAACTGATCATCTCAACCAAATTGCTTTTTCTGTGTTAATATTTTCCTTCTCTTATTCCATACGCCTGTATTATTTTCAATAATTGCTATCGCAGGACAATTTGTTTTCTGTTCCCTCCCCCAGCTAGTGCATCTCTATTTGTAATAAATATGTGAATTGATACTAATTTATTGCACATGTTAAATATTTGGGCTTCCATTTACAATTTTTTTTTTTGAGACTAGATCTTGCTATTTTTGCCCATGGAACTGCAGGCTCATGTTGCCCAGGGTACCACAGACTCAAGCAATCCTCAGCCTCAGCTTCCCAGGTAAATGGGATTACAGGTGCACCACCGCGCCCAGCTATTTTTTTGGAACTAGGTCTCGCTATGTGCCCCTAGCAGGACTCGAACTGCAATCCCTAGCCCCAGCCACTTCATAGGCTGAAGCTTACAGGCATGAGCCACCATGCCCAGCTTTCCTTTCACATTTTAAAAAATTGTTTCTGTGAAACAAGTAAATTTGGTGCATTTTTAATTTTCTCAGATTTAATTTCTAAAAGTTTGATTGTTTAAAAAATGAAACTCTTTTAATGTTATTCCAAATTAAACTCCTAAGTGGGTATTCCACATCTTTTTGATAGTAGAGATGTTTCTGTTACTTAACCTATACTATACTATACTGGCTTTGTTCATTGTACTTCTTAAAAAAATGAACGCATTGTCTACTTATTTACTTATCAAATCCTAGGTAATTTTTATTTAGATTTGCTGATTTTGCCTTTTTAATTTTTAATGTTTCAATCCTATTTCAATAATTTATTTACTCTTGTATTTTTGGAATAAATTTCTACTTAATCTTTCCCATTGTCTCTCATGTTTCATCTCTATCATTTCATGTGCATTACCTTGAACAAGATATTTAGTCCTGAGATCATCTAGAAGAGACTAGTAATATTACCTACTTTAGGTAATGGTTATAGGTATTACATGGTATAATGCATGTAGAAAATTTAGCATGGATAACTTATACATGGCAGGTAAGTAAGGTACAAGAAATACATGCACTGGATATGTCCTTAACTTGAAACTCAATGTAAGTTGCACATTTTAGGGAATTTCTCTTGTTTATAATTAGTTTCAGTAATCTGGTGATTATTTTGTCTCTTTACAGGTAGTACCCTTAATAACTGTCCTTTTTGGGGTATATTGGCTTACACTTGGGAGAATAAAGATTCATTGAGAGAGAATATAGCTATGAGACAAGTGTTACATTTTTAGCACACTTAAAAATTCAGGTATTGTTACATGATAGAATACTGCTCAAGTGTGAAAAAAAGGAATTCTTTTCATTTGCAAAGACATAGTTCAAATTGGAGGGGGATTATTCTAAGTGAGATAAATCAGAAAGTGAAAGACAAATACTAGATTTCACTCAGTGATACAGAGAAATAAAACAAAGGAACTGACAAAACTAAACCAAAACAAACCCTGGAAATATGACTGCAAAAATATAGGGGGAGGATTGAGGAGATGGGACAAATAAGGCAAGGAACCCACTGAACTAGGGTCGAGGACTATGGATTCTTTAGTGGTGGGTGTGATGTGATGACATTCAAATAGTCTGAATGAGTCTTTTTTTCATCTTAGTTATGCTCTGTCTCCAAACAAATATTGACTGTAGAGTGAAAAACAAATATGTGACACAGGAATGTTGGGTTTGTGGGACAGGCACTTATTGATCTTGTTGACTCATAAGTTGAAATAATGGAAGGATTATAAACTTCGGAGCTCAAATAAAACTGAATACAAATTCGTGCTTCATTTGCTTATCTAGTTTAGTAAAACTGTTGTTCACTTCTTGATAATTGGTACATAGCTTCTTGACAAACATATTTACAAAATATCATTTCTTTTCTTCTTGGACCCCACCAGATTCCTTCCTAATCCTCTGTGTCCTTTCTGCAGTAGAGATGACCTCCAAATTGGTCTCCTTGGGAGAGTTACTCCTTATTTCTTCATTGAATCTCTTTTGTTTACTATCATCTGTCATGATAACAGCGAAAGATTCTGTTTATTTTATTTTATTTTTTTGAGACTAGATCTCGCAATTTTTGCCTGTGGAAACTCAGTCTCATGTTGCCCAGGCTACCACAGACTCAAGCAGTCCCCAGCCTCAGCTTCCCAGGTAGCTGTGATTACAGGCATGCACCACCACGCCCAGGTATTTTTTTGGGACTAGGTCTCGCTATGTGCCTCTGGTGGGACTCTAACCATGATCCCTGGCCCCGACTGTGGCTTCCTAGGCTGCCACCTACAGGCATGGGCCACCATGCCTGGCAAGGATCCTGTTTAATTTGTTCTTTTTTATTTTGCTTTAGTTCATTTTATCTATTGTAGCAACACACATGCATTACCTCTGTCTCCACAAATGGGATGCTGTCTTTGAAAATACAGATTTTAAGTGAACAACACAATAATTTGATATAGATATACGCAGTGAAGAGGTTATTATAGCCAAGTGAATTAATATTTCACCTCCTTACATAGTCATGTTGTGTGTGTATTTATGTGTGTGTGGTATGTCTAAATATCTCTTAGCATATTTCCAGTGTTCAATACAATATTATTGGGACTAATCATTAGTGTTCATTTTCCTTGAATGATTTACTACATGAAACATTTTAATGGAAGGAATTTTTATAAAGTTACATTAGTATTGGATATTAGGCAAGTTTTTTTATTTCTACTCTTTTTCTCCCTTGGCCTTCCAAAGGAAATAATTTATTAGAAATTTGCTAATGGAATTAAGTGAAGACTAATCCCATGATAACTGGGTACTTGCTTCAAATCTGACAATAAATGTGCTATATATACTGTTACATAAGCTGTCCTATATTTAGAACCTACTTACTTAGTTTTAAAAGAAAGTCAGTATGTATTGATTTCAGTAAAGCCACAGTAACAATTTTATAGATTGAGGTACTTGAGGTATTTTGATAATTTTCTTAATCATGTAATTGAATTCTAAGTTTATAACCTGCATTTAGTTGTGGGTAGCATTAAAACTTCACATAATTGACATAGTTATATGTAGGTCATTCTTCCTTATTATTGTGGATTCAGACTTTACTGTAATACTCTTGGTCCTGTGAATATCCTGTTTATATTGTCTGTTAAATGGAAATTTAATTTTTACAAGGTTTGTGTGTGTTTTGAATCAAATTAAAATTACAGTAGCTAAGGCTGTGGACTTAATTTATATTTTCTGAAAAAAAAGCTATTGAGTTTTAAAATGTCATTTGATTTTAGCAAACTATGCTAATTAAATTTATCTCTGAGGATACAATAAATAGAAAAGAAAATAGATGGGGATAATTTTCCATTGCCCCCTTTTGCATTTTGGAGTATAACTCTATTTTTCTAAGCACTTTGTTTTTCAAATGGAACATTAAAAAAAGTAATTTGTGTTTTAAAAGTTTACTTTATAAGGGATTACTCAGGGAATGTTTTCTCTGGTTTACTTATGACTTTGGGAACAGGGATGTTAATATTATCATTTGATAACTGACTCACCAAGGGTGGAATTAGCGCAGTCTCAGTCTTATTCAGTTATTATATATCTAGCATTTGATTGTTTAGCTTGTTAAAACTTGAAGTCATATCTTTTTCAGAGGTTAATAATTCACATGAAAATTTAACTGTTTATTATATCAAACAGAATTGAAAATAACCTGATTTAAGAATCTCTTTTCCAAAAGAATTAGATTGTAAGTTTAGGAGAAGGAAATAGGAAAAAGAGATAGTAGAACTAAAATCCACTATTTTGTAAAAATATAAGCTGGGCAAAAAAATACTAATTGAACATGCTGTCTTGGAAATAATTTAGGACTCAGAATGATGCTGAGTTCATTAATATCAAATGAGAGAAAACTTTCTATTTCATAAACATGACAATACTAACGTGCATATCTAGGATTTATGTTACTGTGTTTCAGGGACTTTTTTGTCAGTAGCTCGAATATGTTTCTGAGGAATCAAGACACATTGGGATATATAATAGGACTATGAAGAGGGGAAAATAAATTGAATAGGAAATGACTGACTCTGGAAATTACTGGGACATCCTGCCCAGATGTCATCACCAAACCTGTGTTCTGTTATTTTTATGAAAAGATAAAATCTATACTCGTTGAATACAATAGCATGCAGATATAATTGACCTGTGATTATAAAAACCATTTCATATTGCAGTAGCCTAGTACTTTTAATTAGTTTTTGTTTAATTATAGTACAGTTTTAAGCTAGTTGTAGGTGTGACTATATGATGATAGCGTTGTGATAATCATGATTGTGTGCAAAATGCCTTTGAGTTCACTGCATGATATCAACACCTAAGCATTAGGGACATGCATGAGTTCCCTTAGATTTACTTTACAATGTTTTATTTTCTTTTCTCTTGTTCATCTTTGTGAAAAAATAGTCTATCAAGAAGAGAGTAAGGCTCAGTTACTACAGCTGAACTATGCTAATTCATAATGTCTGAAAAAAGGGGGAATATGAGCAGGAAAAGGATGTGAATGAATACACTTATCTAAAATTTTACTACTTTATGAAAAAATGTTTTTTTTTTTAATTTTGCTTTTAAGTGCTCTGTGCAGCAGATAATATGTAAATGAGTCAATCAGATAAAAATATAATGGTAGAAAAAATCTTGTACATCTTGAAAGTGTAATATGTTTCATAAGCATTTAAAGATGTTTATGATGTTGTTGGAGTCAGCATTAATTGCATTTCCACAGTATTGAAAGTCCAACTTTAAATACTTAATAGACATTCAGATTAGTAAGCTTTATTTTATCAGGAATCATGCACTAAGAAGGTTAGTCTTAAGTTGGCTAAGCTAGGGAAGAAGTATGATGTTGATGCATCAAGTGGTTTTATGAGTAGGCTACCACCTGGTTCCTCCTTGCTCTGACTTCATTTATTGTTGTCTGGAATAATGAGAACTGTTCATTGGCTTAATACCTTTACTTGTAAGAGACAGATACTATCTGATCCCTTCTGTCAGAAGAATTCCCAGAATAAGTCATTCAACCAAGTACAATTGGTGTCTTGTTGATTGCAAACAGAGAAATCTCTGTATTCCCTCACACCTTGCCTTTTGTGTTCCTCTGTGTCCATCAGTAACTGAAAATGTTCACTGACTGACTAACTTAAGTGACTCATTGGCAACTTTTTAAAGGATGCTGCTTTTCTATGATTTGACTGTTCTCTACTTTGATGTAACCACTCAGTATTAAAAATGCCAACACTGTCAGTTCACTTGTTGCAATTCCACTGAGCAAATCTTTTACACTGTTTTTCTGTCTCTTCTGATACAAGTTCATTTTATTTTATTTTATTTTTATTTTAAACTATACAGTTTATTTCAGGCTTAAAACGTATATATAAAAGAAAATTAGGATACAGCAAGATATCAGTGTGCAAATTAGGATACAACAAGATATCAATATGATAAATATTACAAGTTTTAAAACTTTAAGACAACTTGATATTTGGATACAATAATAGAAGTAGCAAATGGGGATGTTCTCCAATATCCTAGTTAGGAGATTTTTTAAAAAAAATAATTAAAAAAATTTTTTTGTGGGAAGAAAGCAAGTTACATAGATAGGTATGCATATTATAATACCATAATTACGAAATTATAACCATGCAAAATAATGTTATTTACTGATGTGTGATTTAAAAGTTTCAAATACCACTGGCATGGCAAACATCAAATCCAGTGTACTGATTTCTGGGAATGTATAATGGAGAATAGGATAGAAGAGATATCCACAGAGAATGTCAACTATCTGTGATGGTTGTTCTTTTTTTTTTTTTTAATTTAATTTAACATTTTTAAAATTTGCATATGTATGTGTATTTGTATTTACATTACATTATTGCATTATTGTGTACCCAGGGGCTTTCCCACTTCCCTAACACCTGTTAATCATCCTGATCTTTTGTGCCCTTGCCTCCCCCTCCTTCTTCCCCCTCCTCCTCTCCATTGTTCAGTCCCATTGGTTGTTTTTATTTTTTCTTATTCGTTTGTTTGTTTTTCCCTATATTATCATATAAATGAGACTATTCTGTATTTTTCTTTTTCTTTTTGGCTTATTTCTGCTAATATGAGTCTTTCTAGTTCCATCCATGTTGCTGCGAATGACATGTGTTTGTCCTCCTTGATTGATATGTAGCATTTTGTTGTGTATATACACCACTTTTTTTTTTTTTTAGCCAATCATCTGTTTGGGGGCATTTGGTTTGTTTCCAAATCTTGGCAATTGTAAACAGGTGCAATAAACATGCGCGTGATAAAAGTTCATTTTAAAACATCTCCATTTCCAGTTGTCCTCCTATATTTCCATCTCTTTTTTAAAATAATTTTCTCTTTCTCTGACTGCAAATCATTCAAAATCAAAACTTTCTTTACCTTTATTTCCATTTCAGAGTAGTGGAAGTCACACATTGCAGCTAAAAACAACAACAACAACAACAACAACAACAACAAAACACCAAAAGCATATTGCAGTCAGTGTAGTTAGTGGAAAAGGTAGACAGAGTTGAACCACAATGAAGAACACTTCCAGTTTCACTTTTAGACTATGTGAGTTTATAATCCTTACTATTTTACCTGTTCTTCAATGTTGTCATCCAGTCCAGGTGTAGCACTTGTTTATCTTTATGAATAAGTAGGTACACAGAGTCAGGCTGCTAGGAGACTTCAACTACCAGTTCATACTACCCAAAGAAGGTAAGAAAGAAAAGGAAAAGTCATAATTATATTATTTTTGAATTATATTATTTTTATGAGTGATTTGCTGGTTTTTAAAAACATTCAAGAGTTTTTGTTCTTTAGTCAGGTTTTTTGTTTGAAGAAAACAAGAACATGTTTCCTGACAATAGTGATGTGTTAAAAAGCTAAACAAAGGATGACATAAAGGAAACCCTAGAGACTGCTAATTTTTGCCAATGCCTGAAATCCATGCAAACGGTTTATTTTCATTTATTTTATATATTTTTTCTTCTGACAGCAATTCAGTTAGAACAAAATCAAATACTGAGAGGAAAAGTTAAATAATGTATACATAATGGTGAAATTCATTTTTAAAATTATAAGATAGAATTAGGATTTTTCAAATTTTCTCTGTGAAGTTGGAGTCCTATTTGACTCCCATAATTGCCTGAAAATTGCTTTTGAGGAATCAGCTATCAAATTTAGAGAACTTTGCTTTTGCAAGGTATGACACATGTAACATATGTTACAATAGTGAGCTTAAAATTTATTTTATGGGCATTACAAAGGTAGTGGTTTAAGAAAGAGGCTATAATGACAATAATGAGACCTTGAGTTTGGAGAAACAGTGAAAGTATTTTAAGTACTTGAATGATACTTTGTAAGAGTTTAGGAGGTGCACAATGAGATGTGTGAAGGCTCAGAGAGGGTCTGGCCTTGGTGGTTGATGTGATGGTATTGGCAAGCATTCACATCCGGTGGTTAGAAAATTTGACTAGAAGTCATGACCTCTGTTCTGCAGTCTTGGCTCCACCTCCAACTAGACTAAGTTGGAGGCTCCACCTCCAACTAGGGTAAGTTACTTCACCTCCATGAACTCTTATTTTACCAGAAAAATGAGAGTGTTATTAGACTGAGCTGTAATGTGTTGGTATTGCCGGAAGGTATTCTGGAAATTCAGTATAGTAGACAATTCCGATGTGCAGATTGGGGACTTAGGGGACTTGTTAATTCTTGTGTGAGGAATTAGGACTTAGGTTAGAATGGCCTCTAGGAATGAAGAGGAAGGGACAGGTTAGGGAGATATGGTGGAGTTAGATATAGTAGAGTTTGTAAAAAGTAAGGTCAATGTTCATAGTGAAGAAATAGAAGAGAGAATAACAGGTTTTTTTTTTTTTTTTTTTTTTTTTTTTTTTGTAGGAGGTTGGGAGGATAGAGTTAACACAGTTACAAGAAATTTGTGAACACTTGTTTATTGTTGGGGAAAGAAGATTAGCTTAGGTTTTCACGTGTCAAGTTTTAGTTGACATCTGAGTGAGATGTCCTGCAGGCATCTGGAAGTATGAGAGTGAAAGAGGAACAAGATAGGTCAAGCCTAGTGATGCTCCTGAGTGTCAGCCACAGTCAGACTGTTTCACAACTGAAAGTAAATGAGCTCCTTGAGGAAGGAATGGGAAGCACTAGCCTAAGCTTGGTGTGAGGATGGGGGGAAATTCTTCACGTAATTCATAGCCAGTGGGAGATACATACATATATATATATATTTTGTTTTGTTTTGTTTTGTTTTGAGACTAGGTCTTGCTATTTTTGCCCATGGAACCGCAGGCTCATGTTGCCCATGGTACCACTGACTCAAGCAATCCCCAGCCTCAGCTTCCCAGGTAGCTGGGATTACAGGCATGCGCCACCATGTCCAGCTATTTTTTGGGGACAAGCTCTCACTATGTTGCCCCACGCGGGACTCAAACCGACTGCCATCCCTGGCCCCTGCTGTGGCTTCCTAGGCTGCCATCTACAGGCATGCACCACCATGCCCAGCCTGCCAGTGGGATAATTAAGTGAACTCTGACTTAAAGAAACATAGGTTAGAGAAATGGAGGGGAGAGCAGGGGACCTGAGAAATGTTGAGAGCCAGCCAGTGAATTTGCTTGCAAGATAGTAGTGTGGCCTCAGGTAGTTCTTTGGACTATTCAATAATAATATTCTAGTATAAGAATTTTTTTTTTTTTTTTTTTTGGTATGAGGGAACTGAAACTTGTAAGAACAGACTCCTTATTTTAACTATAAGAAAACAGAAGTTTAAAATAAGGATGGAGATAAATTCTATTTAGTAAAATTCAAGATACTTAATGTACCTAGAGAAAAGACATTTATTTCCGCTGTTAGTTTTGTCTTCAATAATAGTCCTCTCATACCACTAGAAACCTCTTCCAGTTCTTTCTAAACTGCTACTATCTATCCAGACAAGGCATACCCTTGCAGGCCGGCCAAGAGAAAATGAGAAACCGCCTCTTCTTTCACAACTGTTGAGATTAAAAATACACCCCCTCTCAGTCTGTTTACTACAAAGAGGTCCTGGGCCAGCTTGGTTTGAGCATCCTCATCTGTAAACACTGTGTGTAAGTTAAGATGGAATTTGTGACAGTGGAATTTGGACAGTGAGAATGAGTCAATAGAGTACTTTATGGCCTTTTAGCGTCTAAGAATGTGAAGCTAAACCTAGAATTTGCAACATCTATTTGAGGGTGACCAAAATTCAGTTTCTTTTTTCTTTGAAATGTTGGTGCCATCATCATTTCAGAGTTAAAATGTAGATTTCCTTCCATCTTAAGTATTCTATTTGTTGCAGTAACATAGCACCAGAACTGTGTGGTTTTACTAAACTGAGGGTGGTGAGTAATAATAAAGGTCTAGCCGGGCACGGTGGCTCGTGCCTGTAAGCTTCAGCCTGTGAAGCGGCTGGGGCCAGGGATCGCGGTTTGAGTCCTGCCTGTAGTGAGACCTAGCTCCAAAAAAATATAGCTGGGCGTGGTGGCACGCACCTGTAATCCCAACTATCTGGGAAGCTGAGGCTGGGGATTGCTTGAGTCTGTGATACCCTGGGCAATGTGTGCCTGCAGTTCCACGAGCAAAAATAGTGAGACCTAGTCTCAAAAAAGAAAAAAAAAAAAGGTCTAGATCTTAAAGAACATCATTTCCATTGTGCGGGACCCAAGTCTTTTGGTCCTCAACTTGCTGTAGGCTCCTCACCTAGTGGTTTCTTGTTGACTAGAACAATAGTATGTTTACTGTGATGTAATCAGCTTTTGCTGAGACTTTATTCCACTCTCTTACCTACCCCTTTCACCCATTAAAAACTACTGACTTTCTCTAGCACTCTAGAAAGGAATGGGAACTCACCTCCTTGAGGGAATCAAGGTTAGCTGGGAGGATGGATAATTGAAACTGGTGTGATGCTAAGCACTCATTAGTCCAGGGAGAGAAGCTGCTATAAGGAATGGCCACTGAATTTTGCATCTTAAGAATTCTATTTCCTAGATTATAACTGAATGAACATTTTTATTTTGTCTGCAAATTAGAAAAACTTTAAAAAATGCCACGTTTTAGTTTTTTTTTTTTTCTAGCAATAATATTGGGTTTTTGAGGTAGGGAGGTTAAAAGCAAAAACCACATAAGCATGTATCAGCTAATGTAACTAAGCCCCATCACCAGTTGGCAGGGCAGCATCAGGCATCAGGCTCATCAACTGCATAGATTCTTTATTGGTTACACAGACACATCAGGCAGGGTTAGACAGGGCACAGCAGAGCCATGGCCAGGGGAGTGGGGGTATGGGCATGGGAGAGGGAGGACTGGGAGGCAGGTGAGCTCCCTAGCCCCCCAGGAATCTTCATACTCTTTCTCTGGGTATGCGCTCTCTGCTGTAAGGAATGGACACTGAATTTTGCATCTTAAGAATTCTGTTTGCTTCCTGCTCTCATGTACTTATCTCTGCACTCTTTTATTCCCTCTCTGCCAGGCCCAGGTGTGCACATTTACACACGAGCACACCCAGTGGGCCACCCAATCACCGGGAAGATGCAATACCCCAGGTGCTGGTCACACAGGCTAATGTGGGGCTGGGGTATCTGACAAACACCCTGCAGTTAAGTAACAGACATCAAATTTACATTTATTTGTCTTTCTTTTTACTAAAATACAAGCAAAGAAAACTATACACGTGTTTGACTGCACCTTTTCTGGAGTAGCAAAAGCTTCATCGAATGTCCTGTTGTAGCACTCTTGTAACATTATTTTGTTTGCCTTTATCAAAATGAATATCAAGTTAGGGTTATCTGAGTAAATATATACTACATACAAGAGAAGATAGATAACCAAGGTAGTTGAGATCAATTTAAGCACAAATTTATTAAATAAAGGGATATTACCAACCAGTATTTCAAATAAAAGGCACATGGAAGATACATGGAAGATAACTCATTATTGTAGGTTTTCTGCCTCCATATGGGTGAATGAGCACTGTCACACAGTGCTCAGTGATGACTTGGGATTGATTGACTCCAGTGAGGAAGCAAAATATAAGTCTATTGAATATGCTGATATTTCTATGAGAAAACAGTTGCATGGGGAAGAAAGGTGTGGGGGAGGTTGGAAAGAGCCCAGGAACCATTAACAAAATTGTGTCAATTCTTAAAGCTCTTTAATCTTTCCCTACTCTACTTTTCACTAGAAACTGATGTCAAAGTAGTGTCTCCAAAGATTGTCTGTATTCACTAATTCCAGGTAGGTAGGAATGCTGTGCCCCTTGTTTCAGTTACTTCTAAGAAGTATCAACACTTCCGTCACAAGCAAGATTAAATGAAGCATGCCATTACATGTAGAGTGCAGTTCTTTCTCTCAGTCTGCTAATTTGATGGCAGTGGCCATGGTATATGAAATGTAATGTCAGGACAAGGAATTGTTACCCAAGTACCTCAGAATTGAGCTGTCTCTTTTGTCAGACCATAAATAAAAGATGTTTTAAGAAAAGAAAACTTTTATTGTGGACTTTGCCCTATTTTTAACAAAAACTATCAACATTAGGTTTTATCTTTGAATGTCTTCTTTATGTGTCAAATTTATGTCACAAATATCATATGCCTTTTATTAAGAGTTTCCATTTCTGAGTGATTTGGCAAGTACAGTCATTAGTGCTTTTAAATAATATTACTTGATTTATTATGGTTACTCTTTTTGAAGTCTAGCTTTTATACTTTATACAGAAATGAGTTTGCATCTTTGTGGTTAATGTTGATGCAACCATAAAGATAATGTTACTACCTTTTTCTCTCCTCATCTCTACACTGTCTTCTCTAATGCATCTGGTGGATAAATGTATTTTTAATAGAATTTTTTAGCTTTCTGAAATAAAATTGGCTTGCTTTCTTTGTCATAAATAAGTTCCTTTTTCTGAAGTTTAGTTCAGGGTAATTTCACACCAAAATGGGTAAACATTTTTATTATTCCTGGTTTTCTTGATTGCACTGACTTCGTTATAAAATTTAGAATTCACATTTTAACTTTTTATCGTCTCTTTATTAAGTGTTTTGGAAACTAAACACATGGAAGCAGCCTTATTTTGCATAACGGTGATAACAACCTAGTAAAATCTGAACTCTTTGATTTTAAGATTGAGCTTTTAGAAAAGTATTTTAGAACAACCTGTGCTTGTTGACATTTATTATCATGTAGACCTTAATATCAGATAGTCTCAGTTCCTGAATAAGTATCTGGAGGTTTTCAGACCTTAAATTAGCAATAAAGTGTAAAACTGAAAAATAAGCAGTAATTTGCATAATGATATTATGCTTTCTTAACCATGAATGAAACTGAATTAGAAAAAAAGACTACCAAATCATAGCAAATTGAGTGTTGAGCTAAAACTAAATCTACATATTTTATACACTTACTGAACTAAACCTGCTTTATTAAAATGACTATGATTCTCCAGTGTAATATTTGTACATATTTTATCCAAAGATTGAGACTGCATATGTACTGTTTACATACTTTTGGATCAGTTGATTTCAAAAGAAAGAAGGTGTTTTCCAACACACAGGGGATTCAGAACACATTCATGTGCTATGTGAAATGTTTTTGAGGGTTTGTTTATATGACCTCAATAAAAACTAGGTCATATCTTGGCATGAAAGGACAAGTTGCTGGTGAATACAAGGGTTGTCCTGGGGAGGTGTAGTTCTTCGATAGCAGAATTACACCTGCTCTGTGGGTGTCCTCTGTTCAGGATTACAGAATGAAATAATGAAGGTGATGTAGTAGAAAAGTTGTGTTGGTGAAACATCTTTTCTAAATAAATGTTTAAAGAAAAGCCTTGGTCCATCAAAATCAGTGCAATTTTGAAAAATTGATGTAATGTCCATGGAACAGCTGTTAAGTATGAAACACTATAAAAAAGACTTGAAACTGAAGATCATGTTGTAAATTCTTTGTTTGATAAAGAAACACTACTTTTTCCTCTAAAATAGAAAGAAGGGAGCACAATAAACTGTGGTAGTGGATGATGAGTGATTTGGTGGTGGGTGCACTGCACTGGTGATACTTAAGTGTGGGAAGGTGGGTAGAGGAGGAGTCCTGTGCTTCCAAAATATCAATAATAATATAAGCAGTGGCCCGGCATGGTGGTGCCTGCCTGTAAGCAGCAGCCTAGGAAGCTGCACCATGGCCAGGGATAGCGGTTTGAGTCCTGCCAGGGGCACATAGCGAGACCTAGTCCCCCAAAAATAGCTGGGCATGGTGGCACACACCTGTAATCCCAGCTACCTGGGAAGCTGAGACTGGGGATTGCTTGAGTCTGTGGTACCCTGGGCAACGTGAGCCTGAGTTTCCACAGGCAAAAATAGTGAGACCTAGTTCTCTCTCTCTCTCTCTATATATATAAATATATTATATATTATATATATATTATTAATTGTGGTAGCACTGCTTATATATAATACTTATATATATACTTATATAGATATATAGTGCTACCACAATTAAAATAATACAAACTAAAAGATAAATTAAAAATATTTTCATACCGGTGAAATTATTGACTGAGTAAAGTAATATTTCAGCTCAGTCTTTTCCTTTACGTTTTAGATTTGTTTAAGACAGTAACCATCAGGGATGTCCAAGAATATCATTTTGGTCTCAACATATTTTATAACAGATGTGTTATTTTTTCTGAAGTGTACTCTTTACCAGTCCTCTGAAGTTCCAGTTATTTAGGTAAAAAATATGGAGTTGACCTTTTTTCTTCCTCTTCCATCCTTTCACCAAATACAGTACTATATTTCCTTAAGATTTGTCATTCCTTATATCCCCTGCTAATTCCAACACTATTCCTCCTGTTCCCACCTCATCCCCCCCTGCTTTATACTATTTTTCCTGAAAATTGCTCCAGTATCCTTATCTGGTCTCCTATGATGGATGCACAAATGACCTAACCAGTTCATCTTTCATTGTGCTCTCAAGGTGATTTATCTGAAACAGAAATCTGATTGTGTGTGTCCTGTCTTAAATGGTTCCTGCAACCCATAGCCAAGAGAATTTAGTTTCACCTCTTGGATGGTTTTTATGTATGAGGCACACTTTAAATATTGTCTTGTATAATCATCACAGCAAGTAAATGAGATACTTATTAACCCTTATTATCTCCATTTTTCAAATGAGGAAACAGAGAGAGATTATGTATCTGGCCCAGAGTCACATAACTGATAATAACAAAGCTCAAATTTGGCCCAGGCGGCCTGATGCTTTGTCCTCTGCTGGTAAACACGGCTAGGAAGGATACGTCTGACTGAGATTCCCTTATGGGAAGGTTTGCAATTCAGAGTGAACAGAGTGAAATGTATTCATTTTATATCATCCTATGTATGTGGTTTGTCTTGTCACTTTTTGTAGAGGAGATTGTTTTAAAATTTACAGTATAAAATTAATGTTGAAAGGACTAATTCTTGGTCTGAGCAGTGGTATGGTAGTACTAACGGTTCTTAAACTCCTCGGTACGTTGTGTGACTTTAGTTTCAGTTGTTACTGGATTTTTGTAAATGTATTCATAACACTCATATATGGTCTTTTCCTTTTTAAGTGTCTTTTCCTGTCCTTTATTGTTGACAGCTTGGTGCATTTATTTTGCTTCAGAGAAAAATATGACACCAAGCCTTGGTATGAAGATATTTCACTTCTTGCTCCTGCCTAAGGCAATCATGGGTTTTCAGTTGTAGAAGTTTAGAAAACTTTAAAATTTTGATGGATGGAGTCATTGCAAGTTTTCTGTCTTAAATTCGATTTGAGAAAAGTGATATACAAATACTTATTTATAGCTTTATTTTGCCAACTCCTTGGCCATTCTTTCAGTGCACAGTTTATTTCAATCATTTACTCTGTTTGGAGGTCATTGATTTTCTTTGTACCAGATAAGTTAGAAAGATTGTTTTTTCCATTGAAAAATGCATTGTTTCCTGGTCATAGCTCAAATTTCTGTGAATGACTTATCACTAGTCAGTTTTCAAAGCCTTTTCCATGTAAGAACCCTTCATCTGTTTGATGACAGTCATCTTGTTACTTCTTAAAGCATTTTTCAGGTTTCTCTCAAAACTTGACTTTTAGATATTTTACCATCATGGATCCTCTTTGAAACAGAAGAGTCAAAGTATATAAATAGATATTATTCAGTGTCACTTAAAAATATGGGAATTTTCTTAAGTAGAACCTCAGAATATGACTGTTTTGGGAGATAGGGCCTTTAAGAGACATGTAAGGAAATGAGGCCTAATAGTTGTGTTCAAATCCACTGTGACAGTTGTCCCTCTAAGAAGTGTTCAAGTCATAAACTTGTGCAAAGGGAATGTCATGGAAAGACACATGTGAAAGGAGGCTGGAGAAAGGCTTCAGAAGAGACCAGATCTGCTGAATTTCTAGCTTCCAGAATTGTGAGAAAATTAATTTCTCTTCCTTTAGCCACTCAGTTTGTGGTGTTTCTGTTCTGGCTGTCTTAGCAAACCAACACAACCCTGGATTTTTGTTTTTATTCCTCAAACCCAAAATGGTATTGAGCCATGATCTATGGCTCAGGTAGCTTTAGGGGACTAAAGGGAATGATTTGTTGGTAGACACAAAATTGAGATTCTATAAAATAGATTAAGCTTTTTGTTGTTCTTTTGCCTTGGATGTTTTTATTCTACTTTGTTACTGCAGAAATGAACCCCATTCTAGAGAAAATAATGAAATTGAAAATGTAGCTTTTTAACATATGGTAACGGCACAAAATAGACTTTGTACAACCTAAGTAGTGACTGCGTAAGGTAGGTTTTTGTGTATTTATAAACAAGAGGTTCTGATTTTGAATTTTGAAAACATTGTGGTGAATTGGTACTCTGTAACCTGTGAGACTTCAGAACCATTTAAACTGTTGTCTAAGGGATTTTGAAAATGACTGTGCATCTGATTTATGATCATAAATGTATATGTCATCTTGGAATCTACACTATTAGAAATGATTAGGAAAAAATTTTGTGTCCATAATTGTAGTAAAGATTGATTTGAAAAACATTGTTAGTGGATGTTGAACTGGGGTAGGGAGAAATTGAAAGAGAGAAGCATATTTACATGGTCTTAAGCATCTTTGCAGATTTCATTATCCCTAGGAACAAAAGTAATGCAGAAACAAAACATCAAAATTAACATCATTATGGATGTCTTGTGCATCTGGATAGGATACCAGAAGAAGCAAACAATATCACATTAGCAGTAGTCACTCAGTGAATGTGTAACCTAAATCTAATTACAGAGGAGACTTTAAATAAAGCCAAATAGCGAAATGTCCTAAAAAGCACCTGGATTATATTCTTCGATATGACAATGTTATGAAAGACAAAGAAAAGCTGAGGAATGGTTCTTGATCACAGAAGGCTCAGAGATGTGACAATTAAATGTAATATGTGATGTTGACTGAATTCTAGTAAGGTTAATACTATCCTTAGATAATGTCCTTAAAAAGGACATTGTTGGGACCTTTGACAATGGACTATGAACTATGAATTTTATCAGAGTCAGCAATTTGTTTTCTATAAATACTAGACTTTGCAGGTCAAACTGTCAAGAAAACACTACCCAACCATGTTATTGTTTGAGTTGTTGCCATGGACAATGCCAAACCGGTTGACCATGGCTGTGTGCTAGTAGAATTTCAGTTAGTAGAGAAAAATCAGTTGGCAGGCCAGATTTGGCCACAAGTTTACCTAATGCTGCATTATATAATTGTATTGTACCTGTGTTAAAGTTTCTGAATTTGATTACAGTATTATTTTCACACAACAGGGTTCTTGTGTTTTTGAAATATAACCATGTCAGTACTGGGGTTACAGGGCAGATTTTATATCATCTACAATCAAATTGTTTGAAGGCATAAATAAATGGATAGGTTTTTCCAGAATAAATATTTAAAATACCGAAAACAAATATAATAAAATGTTGAAATAGGGAATTTGATTGGTAAATGATGTGCAAGATTTCTTTGTATTATTTTAGCATATTTGATTTTCAAAATAAAAAGATAAAAGGAAATGGGGGGGTTCTACTAAAAGAGAGGGAAGAAAAAGCAAAACTAACAACTAACACGCATGCACACACCACCCACTCACTGCGTTTGCTGTGTTGCACCATCTGTGACATACAGAACCATGTGAATAAACAGAAGCTGCAAACCAGGCTTCTGGGGGACTATTCAAATCAAAGCAGAATTCATGAGGGAACAAGCCCAGGGAAACAAAGAACAGAATTATGAACAAAGGCTCAGCAGAACCTCCTGATTTCATTTGACTTTTTCCTCTCTTGAGGGATGAAACTGTGGGGAGAAAGACAGTGGAGGTGTTGCTGACAAATTTTTGCTGCATTTGTCCATTTCCTCCCCCAAATCCCAATCTGCCTCCAACTTCACCCTCCTTTTACCTCTTTTGTTACTGCTTATTTGCAATTTTTAATCTTCTCTATCCTTTTACCTCCCTCTCATAAGCTAGCACATGGACTTGCTTTCTTCTGGTTTATTCTTACTACACAGTTAAGATCATGTAAGAGAACCATAATCAGCATAGCTGTCTTAGAGTCCAGCTCCAAAATTGCAATATGAAAATATCTAGTGTTAACTTCACAAGATTCACATATACCTGCTGTATCTGTAACTTGTGATTAAAAATAGGAAGGAATATGATTCATACCTGAGTCCATTAGCTTGGTTATTTTATAACTAGACCTCTTTCTCCTTATTCATCAACCCTTATGTGTGTGTATTGGTTGTTTTGGTATCTATTAAATGCATTTCTGATTTTTAATTTTTCTTATTCATAATTGTTTTCCTTTAAGATTTCTCCTTTACCAAATAATATAATCCATCTTTCATCATTGTAGTCCATTTGCAACTTTTTCCGAAGTTTTTCTGACAACTTTATTTTGCATGAAAATGTTTTTCATTATTTGAAGTTGTACAGTGTGATTGCTTAATATATGTATGCATACATACATGTGTCTAGTGAAATAGTTACCACAGTCATTTTTATGAACATGCCATGACTTCACCTAGTTCCCATTTTTTTCCTGTGTGTGGGGTGATATGACTAAAGAGTTATTATTTTAGCAAATTTCAAGTTCACGATGCATTGTATTGTATTATCAACATATTGTATAATATGTATAATATAAACTCAGGCACTTAGTCATCTTGTAACTGAAAGCTTGTATTCTCTCACCAGTACCCCTCCATTCCCTTCACCCTTCAATCTCTGGAAATCAGTCTTCTCAGGTTCCATGGGTTTGATTTTTCTGTTTTTATCACTTGGTTTTCTTCTGGAACAGCATTGTTTTTACCTTTTTTTGCTCATCTTCCATAATATTTAAATTTTCTTGCACCAATTTCTGTTTTCACTTGTATTGAAAACTAAGCATTTATTTTGTTTAATAAACTTTTTACATGTAAAACCCTCTTAGTTATGAGGAAACTGAGTATCCTGCAAATACCTTACTCCTTGGTATATTTATGAAAGTACTTGGGAAAATGTTACATATTTGTACTCTAAATGTTTTCAGCCATTGACTGGCCTTGGGTGTCAGTTACTGTCAGGTACACTCAATTCATTTGAAGCCAAGGGGACATTATTGCATAGTTTTGAATGTTGTCCTTCACTGGAAATTATTGAAAGTGCTATCATGTATTATAATGTTGTTCTGACTCCATAACTTAAAGGAGACATAGTCCTTAATATAAGGAGGATTTAACTTTCCTGGTCTGGCTTCTTTTCAGATTGATGACATACTCTCTCTTTTAAGAGAAAGAAATTTACTATGCAGTTCAATGCGGTGAATATAAGTAGAATTTTTTAAATAAACAGTTATAGGTATTGTGTTATATAGTCAAGACTTTAGTTTCCAGGAAAGACTTTTTAGCCATTTAAAAAAAAAAACAGATCTATTATTTCTTCTCCAGATAGAGCTGACTGAACCTGTAAAGATCTGTATGTTGAGAACAATTTAAAAGCAAAAATCTGCACTCTATTGATTTTTTTGTTTGGCTTTGCTTCTTTTGAGGTAACAGCACAACAAAAAACTGCATGCAATTCCTAAATGAAGCATTCCTTTACTTGAACTTGGTCCTTTTGAAAGATGAAAGGAGTGCCATAATAAAGCTAAGAAATTGTTGGAGACCTAATGTGAAGAGCAGTAGGTTATTATGAATAATTTTGTGAACTTACATCAGTTTTATAGTAACATGACTACTTTTGTGAAAAAACTCATTAGAGGTTAACAGAATGATTTCACAGAAAAATCCAAAACTCAAACAACACTTCATAATTAGCATTCTTGAGACAAGAACACAAAGGACTTCAGAGCTCAAAAGAAACTTAGAACATTACATCAGACTTCATTGTATCAGAAATAGGAAACTGAGACTCAAGGAGTAACCAGTTGTTTTAAGTGAGAGGCGAAGTAGACTGTGATTTTTTTTTCTTTTTAACTACAAGGTATATTAGATGATTAATGTATTATGCTTAGGAATAAAAGGATGTATTTGCAACAAATCCAGACTAATCTCCCTAGCTCCAAGTCTAGGAACCTCATCTGCCTCCAACTTTAATTTCTTACTGTCATGTAATCCAACATAGACACAGATTTCAAGAATTAGGATGTAGATATTTTTGCAGGGTGATTATTCTATCACAAGTACTAATCTGAAATAATAACTCTTGCTTAAAGACACAGAAACAGATTTTGTTGTTTAATGCACCCATTTCTTCTCCTATCTTCAGCCCTTAATGCTAGAACATATTCTTAAAACTATTCTAACATGTTAATAAATAACATTTTGTTTTATTGTATTGAACTGGATTTCAGGTTAAGATAAACTAGTTTTCAGGTTACTGGAAATTGAATAAGTCAGGTATATTCTCCTTGTGTGCATTCTTACTAACTTGTAACAACAGCTTTTCTTGGCATACACATATAGCTAAGTTCATTAGATAACCTTTTGTTAGTTGGGAGATGACTTAATACAGGCTCTCTACATCTTAGCAGGAATGCACTCATTTATAGTAGTCATTTCTGTTCAAGGGTAGATACTGGTTTGGTTTTGTTGATCTTTCCATGAATGTTGTCATCTTATTTTCTACAAATGTGTAAAGTGTATGTATCATTGCTATCAGAAGACTACTTTGTTTTAAAGTTGTAAAGTTTATTTAACATAAGGAACTCTATAGAAAAGAAACTTATAGTATGTTGGTGAGATCAGATACATAAATATGATTTTTTCAAATTGTTTTTAATGCATATATTGCATGCCTCTGACCTGAGGCAGTGTCGCTATTTGGTACAACGATTTTTAAAAGTAATTTCTGACTGAAATATAAATAATATGACTGTTCAAAGAGCTAAAGAAATCCCTGATTAAAGAGAAGTACCAAATAAAAGCTAGGTAATAGATGATTAAGAGAAAATAAAACCGAAACATCATTATTCTCTTGGGTGAGTGAACTTGTCTATAAATTAATGACCAGTAAAAAGGTTAAGATGCCACTTGTTCATGGAAGTCATGACATTACTGGTAGCTTTGTTAGGGAATTGTTTTCTGTATATTTAGTTCAGAACAATTTTCTAATCATGAAAATTAGTATTGATGATAACAGGCTTAACAATATATAAATATTCTTGCTCAATATAAACTTACACTGGAAAGAAAAAGTTAATCTAAATACAAACTTACATTTCTTGAAAACAAACTTTGCATGCTGAAAAATGTCCAGCTGTGGTAATGAAAGCAGCATACAAAGGCCCAAACAGCTGCTGAAGAGCAGAATGAACCTGAAAACTGGAAATTCAAAGCCTGTATGGGGCTGCAGAACTGAAATTTTGTCCACGATGGTGTGTCTTTTGCTATATATCTAATAAACACAGAAGCAATAACTATTGCTACTCATTGAAAATGTGTATAGCAAATTAAGTTTTCCTGATGACTCAGTCCTCAATAAATAAGTCCAGTTTTTCCACTGTTGAGCAGATTTATCAAATCATGTGTCTTTATTTGACAAGAACTTGAATATGCACTAATTTATCAGAGATTTTGCTAGAATGGTAATTGTATGATGCTGAATATAAGCAAATTTTGGTCCTAACCTATTGGAGTTTATAATTTAATGGGGGAACATATGTATTAATTAGTTAATTATATGGTGTTAGGATACCTGTTGCTGTGATCATCACTAAGGTAAGCTCTGACTAAAGACAAAATTAGAAATTTATAAAGTGAATCTTAGCTACCTGGGAAGCTGAGGCTGGGGATTGCTTGAGTTCACGGTACCACAGGCAATGTAAGCCTGTAGTTCCATGGGCAAAAATAGCAAGACCTAGTCTAAAAAAAAAAGAACAAAAAATTTTTATAAGGTGAAGAGACTCAATGTAGCCTTAGAAATGTATCTTGAAATTTAGCCATTTATACTCATAGTAGTAATAAAAGGAATTTGAATTTAAAATATTGATTAACAGAATCAATACTTAACATAATTTTTATACCCTTTGTTGAAAAATAAACTGCTTGATAGTACTTGTTCACCAAAAATTCTTCATGATCTCTTTATTATTATGATTTCATTATGACTTAGCTTTTAAAGACTTTTTTAAAGCCTTGTGCTTCTTTTTTTGCCTCATGACTACCTCTCCATCTCTCCTACTATTCATTTCAGCTGTTCTTCTACCCTTGATTGACATATGTTATCAAGCTGCTTTTGTTGGAAAATATAAATTTTATTTGACTGTCTTACTGAAGGTCATCTGTGCTTTGTTCAAGGCTTTTTAGTATTTAGTAGTATAGGACCGCCCATGGCAAACTTGCAAGCCTTTTTTTTTTTTTTTTTTAGTATAAAAATCAAGCCCATGAGAAAGAGAGAACAAATTGCATTTGAACTTTCTATCCATAGCTTTTATGACCTCTGATACTCCCACTCCTAAAGACTGGCAATGTTTTTGTTGTTTTGTTGTTGTTTTGAAACCTCTTGCCCTCATTTTCTTTTAAATTAAAAAATAGTATTGCTGCTACTGTTCGTGTTTTCTTCTTTGTTGCTAGTGGAAAGAGTTGATCTCGCTGGGTTACAGGTACTCCATGGAATGTGCTAGGATCATTGAGTGACCGTCTGTTACATATTTTTTAAGCTAAGATAAAGCATCTAAAAGACTTCTTAAGAAATATACTATCAAGACATGTTCAAAGATTGTTCATTTAGCTTTAGAGCTGTCAATACAGCTTAAAAAATTCAGTAGCTTACTTTAATGACTGTTCAGTCATATTACATTACACAAATGGACGTTTTAGTATATGAATGAACCCATTTCTTAAAATTCCTAAGGATCTGAAGGAATTTATTTTGATTTCTATACCAGTATTTACCTAGTATATAGCCTAGCATTTTCATCTAGAATTTAGCCTGCCACTCTTGTCTTACTAGTTGAGGTATGTGATTTTTAGAACAATGACAGGTGATAAAAGTGTTTAGTTATAGTTATGTAAGGAGATGTAGCGCTTTTGTGTGAGTTATAATTTGACTTTTTGCCTAAAATTTTTATACAATAATGCTATTTAACGTAATTATGTACTTACACAAAATAGATGTTTCTATTCATTGTGATATTATTTATCTTATTTTGTCATGGAATTTAAGGGTAAAATCATGTTTAAGAGTAAAATTTGATTTTTATAGAGAAGGCCAAATCAATTTGTAGAAACTATAATAAAATCTAAAATGCCTTGGTATTCTGGCTTTCTAATAGCTACCTTAATTTATGTGTAATTATCCAGAAGGGCACAGCATTTAACTTTAAAGTATAAATTTGTTTTATATAAAACTATTTAATATAAAAAACTAATGATGTAGAAATAAATACTAGCAAGAGGTCTGAAATAGTCAGTAAATGTTGGTTAAATATAGCATTAAGGTGTGCAGTTCCAGTTATAAATTGAGGCTTTCCTAGTTTGCATAGTGAATCTACATCACAGGCAAGCAATTTGGTTAAGTAAGCAGAACTCCAAATCCTGAACTGATTATTATCTCTGGGAGCGGCATGCTATAGGATACCAGGGGATTGAAAATACCGTCAGACTTTTAATTTTCACTATTTTAAGAAGTGCAATTTATGTGTAAAAGAAGAGAGACTGAGAATAGAACAAACTTGGAAAGACAGTGCTAGATTATCCCAATTGTAAATAAATTTGTTCACCTCTGAACATTTTCTATATCATGTTGGGGAATATGAAGACAGGGACTTCAAGGAGAATGGACAGGGAATAGCATGAGGAAAATGTGACTCAAATGACTAAGACCCTTGTAATTGAGTGTTTGCTCTGCCATGTAGATTACTGTCTTTGGTAGTAAGGTTATTTCTGGTAAAAGTCCTAAATCTGTGTAATACCATCAGTTTCATTCTAGATAGTTAACACAGTCACAAAAGTTTCTTTTGAGTCTGCACTGCCTTTAATGAGTTCAGCTCATAATTTACTTGCCAAAGTAACACGTCTCAGGGACGTCTTTTCTGAACATCTTGGGGAGATCTTTCTATCTCTTTTGTACGTTTGTCATGTATGGGGTATTACTTTCTAATTTAGAGTTATAAAATGTTTTATATCCTTTTCTTGGTGATATTGTTCTATAAAATGCCATATATTATAACTTTCTTTCTTTATGGTTCCCAATTCCTCATAGTAATTCAGTTAGTCAGTTAAATCTACCATGTGTCACACACAATAAGCACTAAAATGTTTGGACTCAAAAAAGTTTAATATAAAAATTGAAACCTGCAAATTCCCTCCACCTCCCCATATTTTTCCATACTCCTTTCTCTTGTCATTCCTCATCCTTTCTAATGATTCTTTTTCTTCCAATGGCTCTGTTACTCCAATCCAGATTTATGTTGCCCAAATGTTAGTATTTAGAAAATATGTCTTTTGAGCCCTTGAAATGTGACTGGTTCAAATTGAGATCTGAAATAAACTCAAGTTCAGTAAGTTAAGTAGGTAATAGATGAAGAACATACTATAAAGTAATTAATTTTTATATTGATTTTATGTTGAAAGTCATTTTTAATAAGTTGTTTAAAATAATAGCAAAATATGCATTTTATTTTATAAAATGTAGCTAACTATAGGAAATTTAGAATTATATGCATGGATTAGTCTAGTTCTATTGGAAAGTGCTGCTTTAGCTTCTTTCATTAATTTTTTCCTACTAACCCTCTTAGGACACGTTCCTTCCTGTTATAGTCCTATGGCCTCAAAATATTTTCACAGGAGCTTGAAATTAGAAAACTGGCAAATATCCTGAAACTGTAGTGAGGGATAAATTTTACATAGAACGTTATTTAGGAATAACATTTTTCTGATATACGGATAAACCTTGACAATATGCTAATAGAGCAGAGTTACTTATAATAACATACACAGTATGATTTTAGTTTGCATGAAATGCCTGGTCAGGGTAAATACACAGAGAAAGAAATAATAGCAATGATTCCATTTTCCTGATTCTTTGGGCATATTTGTTTCAGCCTATATAAATCAACTTAGCCTTGTTAGAAGTTAAGTGTATATTCTTGCCAATGTTTGTAGTGATTAGGTGCTTTTGCTTAGAGAATGAAGAAAATTGGTCAATATTTTTGGAACTTTCGCAAACTTAGAAAAGACTGGCTTAAGCACACTGTGATTTTAATAAAATTTCCCCCAAGGGGACTCGTTAAACAAATGTATTTAAACATCATTTTAATGCATTTTTCAAGTTGTTGTTTATTCCTTTATCCTCTATGATGTTTCAGTATGTGATAGATTGTACTTTTCATTATGAAATCTGGATTTGTATATATAAAAAGAATAACAAAAGACTAAAAATCTTTTTCAAAGTGGTTACTCATATCTATTTATACTACAAGTACATAAATATGTATGTTTTTCTAACAACTTGTAGGATACTGGGTTCTGTGTGCTGAGAGAAACATTTTGATTAAATTGTTCCATTATAAGAAATGAAAAAGGTTAGTGTAAACGTGTTTTTTAAAGTTTCTTTTAAGCTGCATTTTCCCCCCTCACCAGTTCCTGTAAAGATGACTACAAATTTGCAATATCTTAATATACTATTTTTATATTTATTCCTCCAAGTGTTCATAATTTTGAGATGCTCACTATTCTTACAGTCAAAATAAATAACTAGACAGTTACAAAAATAATATAAACTTTGGTGGACTCAACCTGTTCCTTTGACCCATTTGACTTTTGGGAGTAAAAACAAGGTGGAGAAATTAGATGGACAGTTTTTCCATTAATTACTCAATTCATTAATTACTGTCTTCAGTAGGGAAACTTTTTTCTTGTATTTTCTCTCACCATTTATGCTGGGAATGCAGTTGTCTTTCCATTAAAGTATGTGCAATTTGTCTTTCCTAAGTGAAGAATTCTACTGTCACTTGAATTTATGTCAATGACTTAAATGTAGCCCCCACATTGTCAACTATAATTAATATTGATAATTTACAAACAACGTGTAACAGGTCATACAATGAATATATAATTACAATGAATATATAATCGGTAATGCATTGTGATGTTCTACATTTGGGGGGGGGGTATTTTCCTATTACTAATAGACTAGAGACTTAGATTAAATGCTTGTATCTTCCCAAATTGTTAGGTTGAAGACTAATCTCCAATGTGATGACATTTATAAGTGAGGCCTTTGCTAGATGGTACTCTCATGAATGGAATTTGTGTCCTTTTCAAAGAAATCCCAGATTGCTCCTTGCATCCTTAATGAAGATGTTGTTTCTCACCATGTACCTAATATTCCAGTGCCCTGATGTTAAACTTCCAGAATTGTTAAAATAAATGTCTTTTGTTGGTAAACCATCCAGTCTCTGGTGTTTTGTTATAGCAACTTGAATGGATCGAGGTGCTACTCTGTTGTCTTAAATGAGGTGCAGTATTCCAGTAGAACTATAAGAAACTGTGACCTGACTTATAAGAAACTGTGACCCATGTCAACTTGGAGGAAAGCGAAGAATATTAGTAGCTGTCTACTCACAGCCTCTTGTATTCTACAGTGGTGGGGCCAGTCTGAAGTCCTGTGCTTTTTCATTCTTCTAAAAGATTCCACTTGTTTATGGTGTCAGTGTGATTTTTAGTAGCAGCTTTGGGTCCACAGTCATCTTCTCAGTGTCCATGAAAAGGATCCAGATGATATGCCCTTTGTGTTACATGCTCCAAGGCTAAATTGGTGAAGTGGATCAAGTTATATAGGTGTCTATGGATTTCCAACTTTGTTTCTCCACTCTTTTGTTTATTGAAAGCAGTGGATTTAAAAACCTTGAATATGATGAACAGTGTTAAGTTTTGGCATCTTTGTAGAAGCTAGAAATATATTAGTGTGATAATCTATAAGGAGAAGTTTTGATTTATTGGATATTTATTATAGCGTGAAGAAATATAGAAAATGAAATTCATCCTCCTTTGTCTAGGAATTTACCAAAGATACCAAAACTCAAGCTTTAACCAAATTTCTTCCTTCACTAATGCACTCTGGATCATTTAAATCCATAGTTCTTATCTTTAGAGTTTTCAAGTTAGGAGGATAGCTTTTTTAAATTTTATTTATTTTAAAAAAATTTTATTTTATTTGCTTATTTATTTCTAAATTTTTTTTGTGGGAAAACAAGTTACATAGATAGATATACATATTGCAATGCCATAATTACAAAATTATACCCATGCTAAATAACATTTAGTGATGTGTGATTTAAAAGTGCCAAATACCAATGGAATGACAAACATCAAATCCAGTGTACTGATTATTATTTCTGGGAATAGGATAATGTAATGTATTATTTCTGGGAATAGGATAATGTAATGTATAATGGGGAATAGGATAGAAGAGATATCCACAGAAAATGTCATCTATCTCTGTGATGGTTTTTTTTTTTAAATTTAATTTAAATTTTAAAAATTTGCATAGATGTGTATTTATATTTATATTACATTATTGTGTACTCTGGGGCTTTCCCACTGCTAACACCTGTTAACCATCCTACTCTTTTGTGCCCTTCGTCTCCCTCCTCCTCTCTCGTGTCATTGTTCAGTCCCATTCGTTGTTTTTATTTTTGTCTTATTTGTTTGTTTGTTTTTCCCTATATCCATCATATAAGTGAGACCATCCTGTATTTCTCCTTTTCTTTTTGGCTTATTTCTGCTAATATGAGTCTTTCTGGTTCCATCCAGGTTGCTGCGGATGACATGTGTTTGTCCTCCTTGACTGATGTGTAGTATTCTGTAGTGCACATGCCACATTTTTTTCAGCCAATCATCTGTTTTGGGGCATTTGAACATTCATACATCATCCTTCCTCTTTGTATGGTTCCTGGTCTCCTTGGGGGTAGCCCTCCACCCCCCACTCTGGTCATGCCCTCTTCTTAAGTCTTTTTTTTTTCTTTTTCCTGGAGCAAAGCCCTTTTCCTGTGTGAGTTTCAGTGTTCAGAGGCTTGGTAGACTGCACTTTCATAATCCCAGTCTTAGCTTCTATTGGGCAGTCCACCAAGCTCGCTTGGAGTCTGATAGTACTAGTTCCTCCATCCTGTACGTCTCTTCCATGCTGTCGTTGGTTGAAAAGAAAATTCCCTGGAGGGAGATGTCGATCGAAGGTTGGTCTGGTTGGTCTCCTTGTTCATAGACTGCTGCTTAGCTGTTAGGCCACTGCCATATTTCTGTGGCCTTGCTCCCTATGTCCAGAGAGGGGTGTGCTGTGCTTTTGTTGGAGGCTTCTCCAGTACATAGTTTGGCTCCTAGACCTCATTGAGAGTGAAGGTGTTGAGTAATCCTGATCGTTGTCTCTATGGTTGGCCTCACAGTCTTGTGTTTCATAGTTCATTCCAAGGTCTTTTTGGGTCCTAACAAGGGGATATGTGTGTTCAGGGCTCTTACTCAAAACGCTCTCCTCATCTATTTCTTCTGTTGGATTATTTACTGAGTTCTTGTCCCTGACGAGGACTGACTGGAGTGGGAGTAGTCTAGAGAGGAATTAAATGTTGCCCCCCCCTCCCGCCCCTGTGCATGGTGCCCAAGCCCAAGGATGGGCCAAAATCCTAGACACAAAGGACTCAGCCTGACCTGCAGAGGTGAGCACAGCCCTGGACCTAGAAACCCATGTGGCCACTAAGGCCCAGGCTGGAGGATGACTTTTTATGTGCTTATCATTTTAAAGTGAAAGTACACGTTTCCAAATTCTGTGGAACTTTAATAATACAAAAGAATATATGTGAGTTTAGGACATGAGAAAATTGTCAATCATTGTGTGCATGTCTTTTTAACTGGTGATAGAAATAGGTATAGCAGGCAGTAAGGATAACATGAGGACATAGAGCTCTTCCATACTTTTAACAAAAAATTATTACAAATATTGAAGTTCTTTTAAATGGCATGGTTTCTTAATGAGAAGAATTAAATGAGGCAGTTTTTTTTTTAGTTCACATTTAGATTCCTAGTTTATGATATTTTCTGAGATGATATTTTAAAATTATAGTATTGTCTATAGATGTAAATATATGGTATCTATAAAATGTGTCTTTTGTGAAATTTTATTTTCTGTTTATTTTATAACAATTGAAATAAACTAGTTGACTTAATTTCAAGACTGGGCAATGCGTGACTCTTCGTTTGCCCTCTATTTCCTGGTGTTATTCCCATCTGTTCCCAGAAACATGTATTTTCCAATTTTTAGTTTTGTTGGAGGGAAGGGGGTTGGTTGACTTTGTTGTTTTTGTTCTGTACAACTTGCACCATTAATCTAAGGTGAGATAGAGGGAAATTGACCAAATTTTGCAGCCGTAGTGTTGCCTCGGTAGGAAAGGCAAGAATATTACTTGGAAGATAAATTCTTTGCTTTCTCTACCACTTGTACATTTGACAGTGTAAGTGTTTGTGGGCAGTACATATGGGAATGTTAAGGAGTTAACATTAATACTACTGTGGCTAAACAGATGGTGTAATTAGCCCACAATGGGGAGGAACAACATTTTTATATTTGGCTAAAAAGGACTCAACGTGGGTGGTAGAGTAAGAGATTTCAAATGACAGTTCCTTTGGAAGATTAGGAGAGTGACAATTTTATACTGGACATTTATAGTACATGCATGCAATATATTCCCAATCTATTTTAATTAAGTGTCCTAACATTTTTAGGAAAAAAAAATTCTAAGTGAATGCACAAATGATGATTAATTCAGCTTTGTCCAGGAGATAAGGCTAACTACTATGGACACAGGAATTTGATCTTTGTATTCAGATAGTCAGTTTGTCCTATTTGTATTCAGATAGGACAAATTTATGTAGGATAGTGGAAAGTGTAGGACTTGACACACTTTTATAGCAAAGTATATTGTAAATGATTAGCTATATGAGTTTCTTAGGCAAGTTCAATATTTTTCATAAGCAAAATAGCTTCAATAAGATTGTGAAGAAAAGTTAAAGGACTATGTCTCTTCACTCAACTAATATTGTCACCCAGTTCTCTATATGGAATAAAGCTTGCCTGTCACATCTGATTGATTTTGAACTTGGCTATATTTTTATGCAGCACAAAAATTGATGCAAAAAGCAATAAAGCAATCAAATAGGTAAAAGTCCTTTTTGTATAATTAGAAAATGTTTTCTTGAGTAAAAATTTAGAAGTTGAAATGGTGATATTTTGTGCTGTTCAATAGATCTATTCAAGTTTTTAGAATAACATAAATTTAAAATAATACCTGCTACTTTGGTTAATTATTAGAGAGATGTTTGCAAAGATTTTCCCCCTTGTCAGCCCATCTGCTCCTATGGTACAGTCATAATACAGAAACATTGACATCTCAATTATTTCCATGGCAACAAATTGATGTTGGGATCTCACATTTGACTTCACTGCAGGACCAAGTAGAATTTGAATTATGGGGTGGATTGTGAGTTCATATTGAAGCATAGGTCTACAAGAGAAATAGAAATATCATAGGGAAACGATTTTAAGCATTAAAAAATTTGTTTACACCTGAGAAGAAAACATAAACTTTACCCAAAGTATAGAAATACCCTTATTTTTCTGTATATACAAAGACATAATGAAAAGCATCTAGTCTCTATGACAGTAATTTTGTGCTCACTCAAAAACTTAGAAGAAAAATCATTCATGCAGTTGTCAGTAGGTAGTGCAGAGTAGTAAAAGTCCAGTCCAGAAATACCTTTCAGTTTAAGTAGTGTATGTAAACTATCATTGTATAATAGATAGTATGCTTCAAACTGTTTAATTTCTCTGTCTTTGGGTTCAGACAGTATAATTACCTTTAAAAATCTTTATAGAAGGCATAGCTTCAAATATTTTTTGGTTCTTTACCTTTTTTTCTTATTTTGTGCAACAATGTAGAATATATAGATTTTTATTATTTATTCTGGATATAATTCTACTTATTCATATATTCCTAGTGTTAGGGATATAGTAGATACTAGTCTGTTAAAAACTAAATGTGGTCTTCCAGGCTTAAAGGATCCTCAGGATATTGATGGTGTCAACATATTCTATTGCTGCACCTGAATTTTGTAGGTTAAAATTTTTATCTATTTTGAGGAAACTGCTTCATTATCAGCATGCTGGAAAAAGACTGGTTTATGATATGTAACTGAAGAGAATTCCCAGATTCTGCCTCTGAATTGGTTTCTTTTGATGACTGAGTCCATGGAGAGACTCACATTGTAGATTAAATGACTCCTAGGTGAAGTGGTCCTGGGAGTTGGTGAATTAGTGTTCAAAGGTTTTTATGTATAAATTGTCTTTGAACATGTCTGTCTAGGTACCTGATAGCTACTTCTTGGATGATGGGGTGATGGGGTCCTCTCAGTTGGAAGTTGACTAGATAAACACCACAGTGGTAGTCAATTTTTTTGTGTCAGTTTGACTGAACTGTTGGTATGAAGAGAGCTGGAAGACCTTTCTGGTTGTGTCTGTGGAGGTGTTTCCAATAGCAATTAGACTGTGTATAGCCGAGAAACCATTCAAGATCTCCTTCACCAATACAGATATGTCTCATTCAATATTTTGAAAATCTGAATAGAACACAAAACAGAGGACCAAAAATTTGCTCTCTGTTTGAGATGACAATTCCATTTATTTTTTTCCCCTGCTCTCAGACATTGATGTTTGTGTTCTTGAGTCTTTGGAAGCAGACCTGGATTTATGCCTTTGATTCATTAATTCTCAGGTCTTAGGACTTGGATAAGGATTTTTATCATTGAGTCCCTTTGTTCTCCAGCTTGCTGATGGCTGATTGTGGGATTTTTCAGCCTCCATAATTTGAGTGTCATTTCCTGTACTGTACATATGTAATTAGTTTTATATTTATAATATAAATAGGATATATTTTCCTGTACTGTACATATGTAATTAGTTTTATGTTTATAATATAAATAGGATATATTTTGTGCACAATATATTTTAACCTGAACTATTTCATCGAGCAATATGATATTTATATTTAAATATTTATATTATTCTATTGGATCCTTTTCCTTTGGAGAATCCTGCCTCCTAAAACCTACAGTAATCTTCCCTTCTCCTAATGTGACTTGCATATCTTCAGCCTTCCTTTCATTATTACTTGAGATTATAGCTTGAGAATAAACTTTTAATAGTTGGCTTATGTTCTGTTATTTTAGCCTTCGTGAGAATGCACTCTGTGCTGATGACTGCCAGTGTGTGTTGAAGTTTTACTCTCTGCCTGATATTGTGCTACAAACTTGCTGTCAAGAAATGTGTAGTAACTTGTCCAATGATATACTACATATATCTATATATATCTATGTCTGTCTGTCTGTCTGTCTGTCTGTCTGTCTGTCTGTCTGTCTGTCTGTCTGTCTGTCTGTCTGTCTGTCTGTCTGTCTGTCTGTCTGTCTATATTGATAGGTCCTGTCCATTATGTTTTAATTTATGTTGTTTTAAGCATGGAAGGTGATCTTGTTTCCAGATTTTAAGACATCGCAGCATAGACCCATAGTGAGGGTGTTAATTTTTTTAACTGCAACAGCTCTACTTTCAAGGTAATGGAAGCAAAAATTGGCATGGAAGAAAATAAAAGCATACAATGATGCAATGATCAAGACTTTATAAGATTTCAAATGAGCAAATATACCTATTTTGGGTTCATTACACTTTTTCTATGCAGTTTAAAAGCTTTGTAGTATAAACTTTCTTATTTAGATTAATTGTGGACTATACCTGTCTTAATTAACAAAGTCTGATTTACAAAATAATTTTATAACAAGTTTTGTTTTTCTGATATACATATAGCTTATTGATTATGAACTGAGAAAAGTAAGCTACTGAATTACTAGAGTAGTTATTTCACATCAATATTACTTTCATTCTTGCTTATACTATAAATTGACTTTTAGAGTGTTTTACTCTTTTCAAAATAGAGATGGGTTCATTTCAAAAACTTTACATGTACAACACCACATTTAATCCTTCCAAGAGCCCTTGCTTGTCAGACCAGTGAATTTGATGTGGAAAGAAGTAAATTTATTTCTTCAGGAAAACATGGTGGGTTAACCAGAGCCTAATGTAGAACCTTTATCTGTTGGGACATTTTGTTATCAGAAACACAAGTCTATACTATTTAGACAATCCTTTTTGAATTATCATCAAGATTTATTCAGTAGTTTTTTGAACTAGAGTGCTTTTCCCTTTCATTTATCATATAGCCATCAATCCAGTCATATTTCTATTTCTGAAATATATAGAGAATGTGTTTGTAGCAGATTTTTCTGCTTTATAATTTTTGGAGTGGTCATTGAAAATTTTCTTTAATTTCTTGTTACAATTCAAATATATATTCATCAGATTGAGTAATTTCAGAATGTGATTAAATTGTTTTTTGCATTTGTTTTCTAATGTTATGCTTTGCAATAACTAAGTCAATCTGAAATAATTCTTAAATTTAACCATTGCAGTCTTTTAAGTAGGGGCATAAAATAGATTCGTCTTCTGTTTTCTGAATTATTTACATTCAGAACTCTGATGGTAATAGAACTGATACTGGATATCCAGTTAACAGAGAAATTTATTATAATGAAATTGGGGTGTCTTTACTAAAGAACAAGAATATGGTGAATTTAACTATCCAGTAGGTCAGGGACTTGGTTCTATTTAGCTGTTTTGTCGTCTCTGCTTCAGTTCTTCTGTGTTTTCTTTCCATCTGTCCCCACTAACTCTTCATGAACTCCCTTTTTTCTCTTCTCCCTTATTCCTCTTTTCACTCCCCATGAATCACCTCTTACCTCACTTTTCTCATTTTCCTACCTTTCCTCTTCTCTTTCTGTCTTCCCTCCCATTCTCTCTCCCAAACCAACTTCCTTTTCTAATACACACTTCCATCCCAAGTACTTCTGTTGCTCCATCTCAAAGAATGTAATTACAGTCTCACTTTTACTGGTGGTAAAATTGATCAATGGCTTCAGGTGTCAAAGTCTAAATAATTTTACTTGGAATTGACATCTGTATATCTAATTGTCATTCATTGAAAACCACTGCCTTATTTTACTAAGGGGTGCAAATGGGGAATTTTTTAAATCATATCATTTCTTTATATTAGATAGAATAATTTTATATAGGTTAATTCTTTTCTGCTAAGAATCTTTGAATGCCTTGAATTGCAGTTCATAAAGGGGTGGCAAGACACCTCTTTCTTATGTATCAGTTTTCAGCATGCAGATTTGGTGTTCAGTATAATTTAAAAAAAATCTCTCCAGGTAATTCTTGTGCACAGTCAGAAAAGTCAAAGAGGGACCAATCTAGAGCTTGAATATATTCTACATCCTGAAATTTTGTCACTTATTATGAAAACAAATTTATAAGATAGCTTTTTTTTTTTACTACATGATGTATTCTTTTGCCAAACTTTGTAACAGCACATGAATTTCAGTCAAAGCGATTTATGTAGATGTCTTCTGAGAGGTGCTTGCTTATTTTTGTTAAATTACAAATTGAAGTAAATAAAGCACAGAAAAAAATACCCTAGTGTTGTTATTATTGAAAATAATACAGTTTCACTGATATTATTCAGCTTTCTTTATGTGCCCATGTTATGCTTAGTTCTTTATGATTAGTAACTCATTTTAACCTTTTCACACCTCACAAAATAGATAATCTTAAATCGTTCTGCAATGAAACCTTGATTGACTTTAAAATAATCACATGCTCATGTGACACATCTTGGAATCCTGTTTGAATATTTTTTGGATGCCTTCTTGAATATGAGAGAGACCTGTCCATTAATTTTTCCTGAAAAGAAGGGAGCACAATTCCAGAGGGAGGTGGAAGGGGGAGGTATCCTAAAAAACATTTACAGAGGTTGTGATCTAAAGAACAAAGTAAATAATATTAAAAAAAAAAAAAAAAAGAAAAAAGGGAAGACTCAAATGACTGAGGGAGGGGGGCATTGGCCGGGACTTTTATGTGAAAGTGGATAATCCAGAAAAAGTGAAAAGAGACTAAAACAAACCCAAACCCAAGAAATATGATAAACAGAGATTAATAGTGATACTTGAACCGGTAACAGCAAGCATTCTGAACTTGGAGAACACTGGTACAGACTTCCATGGTGGTCTGAAGCTTCAGTCTGCTTGGTTCTCAAATAGTCCTGGGATGAATAGGATAGCTCCTTGTGTAACTATAAGCAACTCAAAGGCAAAAACTAAGTACTTTCATCTTGAATTTTGAGGTGCTTGGCATTTTAAAGGCTCTTTCCAAATATATATATAGAAAATGCAATTGCACATTTAAATTTTGCTAGGGGCGTGGAAAGAAAATCCTACTGGGAATCATGCTCTCTGAAGATGAGTCTTTAGGTCTTTCTGGCCTGCAAACCCATTTATGATCTTAAAAATTGAGGAGCCCAAGGAACTTTGTTTATGTGGATTGTCTGTGATATTTTAATGTAAAATTAAGAAATTTATAAAAACCTAATTCAGATCCATTACATTATCATAAAAACCTATTTTGTACATGAAACTTTACATTTCCAAAAAAAAATAGTGAGAAGCCCAGCCCTTCTTTACATGTTTTATAATTCTTTTTCATATCTAGGTTAATAGAAGACACCTGGATTTTTGTATTTTAATAGAAGACACTGCATTTGCTCTTATGTGATGTTGCTTTGTTTGGATATATGAAAAAAATCTAGTTCCACAAAGAGATACATTTTGAAAAAGGAGTTCCTTCTTTAAATAGACTTTACAGGTATTTGTGGATTTTCTTCTTTAGTAACGTACTAAAAGTTTTTAGGAATTGCAATTCCTGAAAGTTTCGTGAGGAGTAGAAACGTTTATCATGTGAACATTTTACATTTTGTCACATTAAAACACATTGATATATATATATATATTTATAATCGTTTACTCATGCATGAGTTTGTGACATCATGTACTGGTCATTTGCTCCATTTGTTCACTAAGTTATGCAGACTTTTACATGATGAGTCATGTCTTTATACAATATCAAACCACCACCTTTTTAATATTAGAAAATATTGTAAGTGTTGCAAAGCTGTCAAACTCCGGATGGTGGATAAAATTTTCAAGATGCTAATTTTCACTTAAAAGTTCAAATGTTATCATTGACGAGATATTCTCAGTTATTTTCCTTGAAATGACAGACTCACTGTTTTTTTCCCTGAAAGTGTCAGTCATACCCAATTTTGAATAGTTTGCCTTCAATTATTCATTCAAGTAAAAAATACAGTGTTTTATGAAAAGAGTGGCTAGTTCACCTCAAGTCTCAGTCTCATGAGTGCTTTTCCTTGAGATAATAATCCCATCATTTTTTGATGTCACAAATGCTTTATGCATATTTCTATTTTATAAAATATTAAGATGGCATATACTTGTGATTGTGATAGTGATTTTGAGGATTAATTGTATAGTTTTAGTAGAGTCATTTTTAGGTGAAAATGCTTTTTATTTACTATGAGTGCATACCAATAAAGAGTAGAACGACTGCTAGTAAAATGTGGTCTTCCTGCTTTGATTCTTTCTAATGGCATCAGCAGTTTCACCCACTACTGAGTTTACATTATCAGTGAAAAAGGTCTTAGAATCATTATGAAAATAGTTTTGACCTCATGATTCATGCAATCATACTTTAAATATCATTGATGGAGAGTTGTTGTTATGTACATACATGTAAAACTATCATTCTTATGTTTAAAGAGTTTATCTTGATTTATACTTCTAACAGAATTTCTTCCATTCATTAGAATAAATGGCTTTGTTTAATTGCTTCATTAGCAGCTTGAAAAATTAAATTGCTATTACAGAGAAGAGGATAATTTGTTTTTAATTTCAAATAAATTAACTACACTAATGTCACAGAGTTAATTTTTAAGTGTGTTCTTACTCAGTATTATAACTGTATGTATCCTTGGAAGTAAATATGGTTAGAGCAGGTAACATACTTATCTGCTCTCAAAGTATTAATCTTTTCTCTGCTTCATAGAGTTCATGGTTTGACTTCTCTGCTATTACAGTGCAATCTCACAGAGTAAATGTATGGGCTAAAATACCTTAAGGGTGAATGGTTTAACTTCTCAGTTATTAAATTTACTTAGAGTCTAGTCTACATACAAGTATTAAATATTTACTTGTAATTTTGGTTAATAGTCAACTTAAAAAAAATTGTGACCTGGGAGAAAGTGTTTTTTACCTTACTAACAAATCAGATTATATACCTTTTCTACTATTTTCTGATTTTTTCACTTTTCCTTCAGGTTTCCCTTATGTTATGGGAAAATCACCAGCACTGAAGTATTAGATAGAACATGATCAAGTGTCCTTCTAATAATAATAATGCCCATTGGGTATTTTCTTTTTAAGCCCTACAGGTGTGATGAGAAGACATAGAAGTTCTATAGATTGATATTAAACATTAAAGTCATCAAAACACTAACTTCTAATAATAAAGATTTGGTACTAGTTTCTTTTAAATAATACAAAGTTATGTAGACAAAGTAAAAGTTGTTGATAAAGAACGAAGGACTGTGTTTTCAGCTATGTACAGTATGAGATTTTGTGAAGCCTGTTACTGATCTCTTTGCTTGCTTATGTTTAAAAATTTAGTACAAATATTTAAACACATTCTGTGAAAATGTTTTGGCATAAGAAACACAAGAAATTGAAGTTTTTTCAACTACTTAGTGAAGGAAAAATGTTTTGCTAAGGAACCCCTTTTAAATGTTGTTTTTGGTTAATATTTTTTACACTAGGTTAAGGATTAAAGATTGTTATAAATGAAATGCAGTTTTTGTCCCTTTTAAACGTACAGAGTAAAAATGTTTAATCCCCAGTGCCAAACAGCTATCATAAAGAGCTGCACACATAAATCAGAGTGTAGTAGAGGGAAGAGATAGTGGAGAATGTAAGTGGGGAAAAACATTATGGAGTCTGTGATAGAAGTATGTATAGAGGATCCACTAAGGGGTAATTCTATGATGAAGAGACTATGTGAACTGAAAACACCAGAAAAACTTATAGAACAGCTGACCAGCTAGAATTATATATATTCAGGTGACTTAATAATTTTAAGTAGCAATCACATTGATTCTCTGCAAGCAAAAATCAATAAAATATTAATGGAAAGTTAATAATTATCCATTCAGTACCTCAGTATTTATGAAGCATCTTTAGCAGCTATTTTGTGTCAGGCCCAGGTGATGATGACATGAATGATATAATCCTGAGTTATAGTTCGATAATCTTAGTGTTGTGTAGGTGTGAAACATATAGAGAGGCATATAACTTGGACCAGTGGCTTACCAGGTCAGCAAGACATTTTTGCTTTCCACAGTGTATAGAAGGATGTCTACTGAATCAGAATATTTTCTTATGTTTATATAATGTAATCAAAAAAAGAGACCATTGTTTTTGTGTTCTAAATGTGCTCATTTAGAGCAAGTACTTTGTGCACTGCAAAATGGTCAAGGGTTTCCCACATTTAAGCACCGTTAACAGGTTAAGGCTGGCTGAAACTCTTGTCCCAGTATTAATCAGCTATTAGATTCTTGAGTGGAACTATAAATATGAGGTAAAAATACTAGTTAATACTTAGAGTTTTTGTGAGTGTTTAATGAGATAATCTATATAAAGCACTAAGAACAGTGCTTGGCGTATGGCAGATGCTTGTTATATGTTAGCTGTTATTATTTTGTCTTAAAGTGTTTTAATAAATCACATAGCAGTTAGTCCTCAAATTAACTCCAGTAGGATTCATTCTTATTTCACAGGTCAGGTGCAAATCTTGGCAGTCCTGCCTGGTGCTATACTGCCAGCCAAGAGAAACTTGACTGCTCAAACCTTTATTGTTAGTAATGACTTCATAGAGAGTAATGCTCTCCAACCCTTTCCCATTAAGTGGGATAATAAATATTTTCTAATCCCTCACTCTGTACAAAACACAGAGCTAAGTATTCTAGAGATAAGAAACTTGAAAGTGAAATTGTCCTTGTCCTTAAGAAGCTTACACTTTATCATGGTATAGAAGATAAATATTGAAATGAGTGTGCTTAGAATAGATAGTAAAACAAACAAAGAAGGCTAAGTATTGCTTATCTTGGGCTCATTTCAACTTTATATTTTCTGAGGGGGGTAAAAAGCATAAGATTGCAGTTGTTAGAAAAGGCCTTTGTTAAAATGATGTTTTGAGCAGTTTCCCCTACTGTTTTCCTTCGTTTAATTTGCAAGCTGAAGCAGGTATTAAAGATGAAGGGTTCTGGTGGGAGCGGTAGCCCCAGGCGCTTGAAGCATTGCTAATTTCAAACCTTGTAATTTAGTTAAATTGAAACATAACTGCATTTAGATGAATGGGCTGCTAGTTTTCCTTCCCAAAGCAAACATGCCAACCTTTCATTACTCCTTGTCTGTACTACGACTTCTGTGCTACTCGGATCTGCTTCTTTACATATAATTGACATGTTAACATAGTGCAGTTTCTATTTTGAAAAAAGAAAAGGCAAAATATTAGGGATGCGTTCTACAATGTACGGCATCAATCATTTCACATTTTGAAGTGAGGAGGGGAGTAATTCCAGGTAACTCAGTGTTCCTGTGGAAAGTGACTTGCACTTGGCTCAAGCTTTTACAAACCTAGGAGTGACACAGTAGGTCTAATTACAAAATACAGTTTATCTTCATTTGGAATCCATGACTTCTATTAAATTTAATTACTTCCCCCATGGCTTCTATTAAATTTAATTAATTTCCCCTGCAGCTGGCATAGTGGAGGTGCTGCTGCTAAATGAAGGTGATTGCTAATTGAGGGAGTTTTCTGGAAGAGGTTTTACCCTTTCTCTTATTTATCTAGAAATCACTTATCCAGCTAGACATCTAAGAACGTTAGCGAGAAGTTGCAGTTTACAATGTTATACCGGGAGTTCATCACCAATACTTAGAGAAGTGTGTGTGTGGGTGTGTGTGTGGGGGTGTGTGTTTAGTCTCATCCTTCAGTTAACATGTCTTTTTGGTGAGAGGCCATCTTGCGATCTCAATGAAGAGAAATGGTCCAGTCTTAACCTAAACAAGACAGAACCTGTTAGAACTCTATACATGTAAGGTTTCTGGCAACCTTAGCAAGGTTAATTGCTGCTCAGCTTCAAAAACACTGAGGAGAGGCAGAGACTCCAACATTGTAAGTAGTATTGTGATGTATTCAGCAATCATTCTTTGGGGAATTTTCTCATTAGAATTAAGTCTTGTTAATATGATTTATTTTACTAGTGTCATACATTAGTGATAATATAAGCAGTATACCTTCTAAAGGCAAAGTTAAAATATTTGAGATACATAATATAAATGCACCTAATATACTTTGAATGGCAATACTACTTTGACAACAGAGTCCTTAGAAAGCTACTTTCTTTTTCATGATTTTTTTTTTCTGGCTACTCTATTTAATTCAAACAGGGAAGTCTCTTAAACTTTACATTTTATTATTATTATTTTTTATTTTTTTTTTTTATTTTTTGAGACTAGATCTCACTATGTTGCCCAAGGTATCGTGGACTCAAGCGATCCCCAGCCACCCAGGTGGCTGGGAATACAGGTGCCCACCATGATGCCCAACTGCTTTTTCAAGACTAGATCTTGCTTTGTTGCCCAGGATAGTCTTGAACCTGCGAACTCAAGCGATCCCACCAAGCCTCTTGTCTCCAAGCGCTTGGGCAAAAGGTGCACACCACCATGCCTGGCTAAATTTTATGTTTTAGATTGATGTCCTTGGTCCTTCACAATAACCCTTTTCTTCATGAAGCATCTCCTTGATAGTTTCAGCTGACCTCATCGTGACTAGTGCCACCTGTAAGCCTCATTACTCAATTTATAATTCCACTCCCGACCTCTCCCCTCAACCTGTTAAAACCGCGTTGGACAGTTTCTGAAGTGATTAAAAATTGTTTTTTTTCAGTTATTACTGTCATAGGGAAAGAGACTGTGCTCAATTTTGAATTTTATTATGGGCAAGCGGGATCCATAGACATTGAGCACTTGGTATCAAGAGAATACTACCAAGAAGAAACTTCAGGGGGTGAGGTGGTGAGGGTTTGAATTTTTTTTTTTTTTTTTTTTTTTGAGACCAGGTCTCGCTATTTTTGCCCATGGAACCACAGGCTCACATTGCCCGGGGTACCACGTACTCAAGCAACCCTCAGCCTCAATTTACCAGGTAGCTGGGATTACCGGCACGCACCACCATGTCCATCTGTTTTTTGGGACTAGGTCTCTCGCTGTGATGCCCTGAGCGGGACTTGAACCGTGATCCCTAGCCCCAGCTGCTTCATCGGCTGAAGCTTGCAGGCACGAAGCCACCATGCCCGGCTTGTTTGAATCTTAATAGGATTCTTGAAGATTGAGGAGTCATCAGGTATTGAAGCTGATCACAGATTCCAATGTGAGAAATCTGTGCTAACATGACTTAGAAGAATATTTTTAAAAATTGGGTTATGCAGTTCTGGCTCACATGACAAAAAGGCTTATAGGAGCTAAAGTTTGGTCAAGGAGATAATCTCTGTCAAGCCCCAAGACTTTTCTTTACTCATTCCATCTCTTCATTTAGTTATTTCGTGGGTATAGCAAATTGAAATACAGGGCCCCTCTGTATATGAAAATATCGTTCTTACGGAATCTTCCCTAAACTGAAATAGAATAAATCAAAGCAGCTGCCTTTAATTTTTATGGCGATAAATTTGATCATTCTCAGACCCCAAATCTCTACCAAAGTCATAATGAAATCGAGTTGAAAAGGAAGCAGAAAACTCCAACTTACAAGCCCCAGGTCTGTATCACCATGGTTCCTCGTCCCCTCCAGCTCACTCTTACAGGGGGCCCCTTCAGGGCCCAATGCTCAAAGAGCCCCAGAAGGCTCCACCTCCTGCATCCTTCTCCTCCTGCATCCTCCAGACTCCCCCAACCTATCAGCTCCAAGCTTCACTGGTCCCACTCTTCTTCCTCTTTCTGCTTCTTATGCAGATCCTCTCCCAGCTTCTTCCTCTGGCAGTTTTTAACTGCCACAACTGCCACTCCCTCCAAGGGGGAGGGGCCAACTGCCACAACCCAAGGGTGGGGGAGGGACACCCAATTTCAATAACTGATAAAACATCAAATAGCACTCACATAGTGAAGTCAGAAATATTGAAACAGTTTCTACTAATGTTTTTTCTGTCTTTTATATTAAGTCCAACCTCACCATTTTAGTCTTTGCCATCTGGAGTACTATGTTCACTCCCTCGTTTACTAACATGTGCTTGAATTCATTCCCCAAAACTCTTTCTCTATGGAGCATGTGCCTTTGAATTACAATTAAAATTTTACTTATCTTTTCCCCTCTTCCTTCTACCCTTTTCCATCCACTACCTTCATTTCCACTTTATTCTATCTAATCCTCCATCATCGTTCCTCTTTTCTTTTCCAATTCTCTCTTTCACCTTGTATCCCTCATTTCTCTGTTCTCTAGGCTGCCAGTAAAAGTAAAGTTTTATGTGTTTAACTGAACTGTGGTGCCATATTGTTGGGGCAAGAACCCTGGTCTTGACACGAACTGTATGTAAGCATCAGGTTCACCAGTCTGCACAGATTATTTAGCAGTTACATGGATATATCACGCAAGCCAGTGCCAGTACTTGGTGGTAGTGGGGGGGTTGGGGGGAGCCTGCTGAGAGTCAGGTGAGTCTCTTCTCTGTGTTCATTCCCCTGGCCATGCTTCCAGTGACACTACCCTTTTGTCCTTTGCTCCAAGGTCCAAGTGTGCTCACTCATGCATGCACACACCCACTGGGCCAGACATACCGTCATGGAGGGGAGAGGGGAGCAGCGCAATACTACAGGTTCTGATTATACAGGCTAATTGAGGAAAAAGCCTGATAAAGTCTTTTACCCTACACAGTCAATTATTTAGATAGATATTATTTCAAGACAGAATATACACTATTTACTTTTTTTTGAGTGGAAAGAATATTTTCCTCCCTCATTTTAAAGAAATTCATCTTTTTAAAATATTTTCTTTTTGAAATATAGGCCTTATAATATCTTTAACTTGATTTGCCAATTTTTAATTCTGAGCTCTATGCTTTTGCTAACAACACATACATTTAGTTATTCACCAGTGCTATCATAATTTTATATTGCTTTTACAATAAATCTTGATTTTTTCTAAGTCATTAAAGTTCCAGATCATTACTTAACAGATACTGTATTAATGTACTCGCTACACTAATTAGAGCCATGAAAATGCAAGTCAATCAATAAATGAATTAGAACCTTATCCTTAACCCTTAATGTGCTTGGGTTTGTCTTCAGTATTCTACTGAGGATACATTGAGAATGCCCTATTTTTTTTTTTTTTTGCATAATTCTGGTTAAAGATCTGTATTGCCCTGAATGAAGATAGACTCATATGAAATCTTAGCCACTGTGTGGGAGCATTGACTTAGGTAATTGGTAGGTACAACTTAACTTAGAAACAAGTAGGTGTATTTTATGGGCAATGATGGCTTAGTTTTCTACAATGGAGAGGCTTATAAGTGACCATGTGATTGTAGATGGGAATTTTTTGTTTGTAAAAGAAACCCTATGCACTTCTAGATTCCTCTAGTTTGGTAAATAACCAAACAATTGTAAGAAAAATTTGTAAGAAGATGCCATAGAGAAGGTTAATACTATGTATGGCTCCTGCAACCATGCGAGAGACCCAGCATGACTGTAACTTGTACACATGACTTTATGCCATCTTAAATAGCTTAATGGGACAAAGAAGGTTGGGGAAAAATGGGGAAGTCAGGGTATTTACAGGGAAAAAAAGCAGCTACTTCTGCTCTATGTGGTTTAAGGAGATAAGGGAATTCGGTCTTTTAGACCCTTAAGAGAGAAGGAATAGATGTTAGCATCAAAGCAACTTTCACCAACTTTTATGAGCCACTCTCATGAAAAATACCTCTTACCAAAGACATGCTTTAGGGTGGCAGATCTTTGTTCTTTTGTACAGTCCATGGAGAATGTCTCGGAGCTTTTGTTGATAGCAAGCAAATTTTTATTTACTTGGAATGTCATTTATTTCAGGTGATTTTGGTAATGTAGGGTTAATGAGATTGTCAGACTTTTCCACCATTCGCATCAATGACCAGCATCTGTGGTATTGTGCCTCCCATGATTGTGCAGCCCAGTGAATGGGCCCATGTGTAAGTGGGCACACCTGAGCCTGGGAGGGAGAGGCTTAAAGGGTGGCATCATGGGGGGGGGGGGGAGAGGCGGGGGAAGAACATGAGAATATGCCAAGGGAATGCAAGAAATAGCCCAGAGAAAGTGTGAAAATTCCTGGGGGAGGTGAATACCAGGACTTTGCCTGCCTCCTAGCCCTGCCCTGTTCTATCCTATCTAGCCTGCTTGTGCAACAGATGGGCTGAAAGAAAGAATAGTGGATGTTAAGCCATATATCCCTAGTGTTCCCTGGAGCAGTAACAGTGTTGAAGGAAAGGAAGAGAATAGGGACAGAGATAATATTATGAAAGAGGGAGCTATACAGACAATAAAGTGTAAAAAGTGAGGTAGACAGCAGTACATAGAAAAACGAGAATAGCTCTAGCGATGGAGCTTAAAATCATTTTATTTTTCATAATAGAGTTCTGGGAGAAAAGTTGACTTTTGTAATTTATTTTTGATTCTAGAACTATCATCTGCCTATCTAAACTTTTATAAATCTACATCTCTAGTTAGAAGTGTATTCCATGACATCTTGATATATTGACAGTCTGGAAGTAAAGGCAGCAGGAGAAATGGTGTCATTTCCCAGGACTTTTGGTGACTTTTTTTTTTTTGCTTTTTTATCTGTGTATTTATTCTTTACCTGAGATTTGACTTTTGATGACTGCCTGATTAGTCTAGATTTGGATGTCTGAGAACTCTGATTGATATGGGACATATTACTCAGCACAGACTATTACTGGTGACAGTGGTTTTCTTCTGAACTGTTTTTAGGCTTAATGATGATGGTATTGACTATTTGTGCTTTCCTTTCCTTATTACCATCATAGTGAATCTATCCCACTGCCTCTAAGGTCAGTTTTATAAAGTTATCTTGTTAATGTTTCTTAAACTAATTTAACTTTTTTATTTTGTCATTCTTCAAGGAAGGTAAGTCTGTTTGACTTTCAAGCTTTACATCTGTGAGTACTTTATTATATTGTCAACAGGTAAAGCAATAAGCACTGAAAGTAAATAGGGAAAAGACTGGTCTTTGGGAGAGGAATGTGGTATATGAACTCTGATTCTCACCAGCATGAAATCAAATGCTCCTTTCAGTTGGTTTAGTTTTCTAATCTTTACTCTTCTTATTCATAAATGACCACTTAAAATTACATAAACCAGGCTCAGCTAGCTCTTTATTGATTCCTTCTGTCAAATAGTATGTTTTTTTTTAGCATTACCTAAAGTTTTGATTGCATGTTTTCATTGAAATAACATCACTTAAGGACTAATTCAGGTGATTAAGTCTCCTTAAACAAAATTAAGTGGTTTTGGGGGATTTTAATTGGCTGCCCAAAACTCATATTGTAAGTTGAATATGAAGGAACTATTTACAAACAGGAGATACACACTTTTAAGCAGATGAAAAAATACTCAGTTGATCCATATAATACAGAAATGCAAATTAAAATTACAGAGAACTGCCTTTTAAATACTGACAAATACTGGTAAATACTGATATATTTGATAACACTGCTTACAAAGTTTAGAACACACACTGTAGAGGGTAATTTAGCAGTGTCTATTAAATGCAGATGGGTATGTCCAATAACAGCTTACCTGGGAATTTATTCAGAAGATCTGTGAATGGAGGGTTCTTCACAGTATTGTTTTTAGTAATGGAACTTGGAAAAAAATTGCTTCTTGACCTTTTTACTAAGATCAAGTGTAGAACTTGGAAAAGCAGCTAAATGTTTACAGTAGGGAACTACATGAATTATAGTCCATTTACGCATGGAATACCCTGTAGTTACTACAAAAATTATTAAATAGTAAGAGTCCATATTATTTATATTAAAAGGTAATGTCTACAAGAGTTCAGTTTTTGTTAAAGACAAAAGTAAATTACACCTGATAGAATATATAGTGTTCTAGCTTTTCTATTAAGTAAGAGAAAAACAGTATATTCCTATTTGCTTGTATACAAATACATATAAAATAACTTACAAAGGACCCACAAAATATTAATCGTAGTAGTTATCTGTGGAAGGAAATAATTTTACTACATTCCTTTTTTGAAACATGCAAATATGCTGAAATTAAAATTAAAAACCATACTTTAGTGTGAATTGATTTGTTTCCTTCTTAATAATCATCTGAAATCAGTTGTGTTGGGGTAGAGTGAATTTTGATTGGGGATTAAGGAGTTAAGTAATTGTGGAGCATTTAATTATGAATTGAAGGCTGGGCATGGTGGCGCATGCCTCTAACTGCAGCCTAGGAAGAAGCCGCAGCCTAGGAAGAAGCCACAGCCGGGGCCAGGGATCGAGTCCTGCCGGGGGCACGTAGTGAGCTCTAGTTCCAAAAAAATATAGCTGGACGTGGTGGCGTGCACCTGTAATCCCAGCTACCTGGGAAGCTGATGCTGGGAATTGCTAGAGTCTGTGGTACCCTGAGAAACATGAACCTGCAGTTCCACAGGCAAAAATTGCGAGACCTAGTCTCAAAAAAAAAATTAAAAAAAAAAATTATGAGTTGAGGCACCAACCCTAAAATACCATCAGCCCTAAATTAGGGACAGTTTGGAGTCATGGGAAGATATGAAAGTTAGGTAGTAGAACTTTGCAAGAAAGTGGACATAAAAGGACACCAAAGATTAATCTTTTGCCAACTAAGTACGTTTGTTTTTTGTTATTTTGTTTTTTTGAGACTAGGTCTCACTGTTTTTGTCCATAGGCTCACATTGCCCAGGGTACTACAGACTGAAGTAATCCCCAACTTCAGCTTCCCAGGTAGCTGGAATTACAGGCGTGCACCACAATGCCCAGCTATTTTTTGGGACTAGGTCTTGCTGTGTTGCCCTGCAATTCCTAGCCCCAGCTGCTTCATAGGCTGAAGCTTACAGGCATGCACCACCATGCCAGGCTTAAGTAAATATGTTTGAATGGAAACATTTTTACCATTTTTGTAGGATTCATGTATATTGAAATTTGGTTCAGAACTAGCATCCTTTTCCTTTTTTAAAAAGTGATTATATATATTTTTTCTTACATCATTGTAGACTCCGTAGTTCTGCCACAGAACTAGATTTTCAAGTCATAGTTTGAGTCTTGAGGCCATAAAATACACGGTAGAAAACATGGACAAACCCAAGAACAATGCGTTTTGTCCTCACTTAAGTGTTTAAAGATGCACAACACAATTGAAAAACACACACATGCAGAGAAACATTAATGGGTTTATTCACACAGGGAGTAAGCAAAAGGGAATGTAGAAAGTAAAACAATGATTAAAAAAAATTATTACCTGGTACACGGGTAGATGGCCTCTTTCCTACATCAGATAGTGTCTGCTGGGCAGAGACCAGAGTCTGAGTTAAAGCTGCACTGCTAAGAACATGAGTTCCTGAGACTGGCATTCAAACAGGAGTCACACTGCAAAGGGAAAAGAGCCTGCACAGCCATCTCTGTTTTATTGAAGTTCCTCTGGTGACTCTGCACCTCTGCTAGTTTCCAGTTGCCCCTCCTCAGGATCTCCAGGGTTAGAACTTCTAGTATTGCTCACTGGTGAGTTCTGAGCTTTTTTTCTTTCTATAAAATCATTCTGTGACATTGGCTTTAGTGATAACTTTGAGGATTTGGTTTCAATGAGAAGGGAAATAAAAGCAAAAGCAAATAATTGAGACTACAGCAAACCAAAAGGTCAACCAAAAGGCCCTGCAGAGCAAAAGTACATATCATTAAAATGAAAATACACCTTACCAAATGGGAGAAAATAGTTGCAGGTCATGAACCCCACAGGGATTATCCAAGACTTACTTATAAACTGACAACTCAGTAAGAGATAAACCAGTCAACAAATAGAGATTTGAATATACGCTTCTTTAAATAAGATGTACTGATGGACAACAGGTGTGTGAAAAAGTGCTCAACATCACATTATTAGGGAACTGCAAATCCAAAAGTCAAAGAAATAACCCACCACATGTGTATGAATGACCCATGTCATAAAGACCAAACACACGTCTTGACAAAAATTGGGAGGAAAAAGGAACACTTATACACTGTTGATGGAAGTGTAATCTGGTGCAACCCCTGGAAAACAGGATGGTATGGAAGTTTCTCAAAATATTAAAAATAGAGCTACCATATGATCCATCTCTTAGGTATTTATTTGCAGAATTAAAAAAAAATCCAAAACCCACCAGTTCACAGGGATGTATACACTTCTTTTCATTGTATTTACAGTTTCCACATAATAGAAACAAGTAACCAACTGGAGATGAGTGCCCTAAGATTTGGTAAAAATACAGAGTGGAATAGAACTCAATAAAAAAGATGAAAATTTGCCATTTGTGGGAACATTTATGGAACCAGAGGGGTAATAACAAAATAAGCCAGGATAAAAATAAAAAGTGGATGATTTTACTCAAGTGAAAACAAAGGGAAAGGAAAAAAAAAAACAAACAAAAAACCTTAGCCAAACATATTCTTGAAATCTGAAGGCAGAACTGAGATGTGAGGGAGGGTGAGAGGCAGAGGTGGGAAAAGACCTGACCACTGTGGTGGCGAATTTTTATTTCTCTGGTGTTTAGTGAGGCTTACTGATTTACATGTGAAGAACTGTGAGCCCATCCCCCAAAGAAAATACAGTGTTGTAAAACATTGCTACAAAAATAAATAATATAGTAAAAAATGAAGTAATGCTTTGAATTAGCACATGGTCAAGGTACATTACAGGCCAAATAAGTTTAATTATTTTCTCTGGGAACCTTAATAATTCTGTTTCTGGTTGCAACTGAGTTTTCAATTTGAACAATTTAATCCACAAACTTTTGGGAGACTAATTAGGAATAGCATATAATCATTTGCAGGGTCATAAATCCTGTTACTCACTGTGGATTTTTTTTCCCCTTGGTATTTGTGCTATTTTCTTCATATTTCATCTTATCTCCAGAAAACAGATTTTAGAATTTTAAAATCATAGCAGAAATCATAAATATAACATATTAAAAGACTATTATCATAAACTTCCTGTAATTCTTTCCCTGTTGATTAGCCCTGCATATTAAAGTGAATTGTTTCACATTTTATTAGTGTGAGTAGTTTTTCAATTGTCTCAATTATATAATTCTTCTATTAAAAATAAATTTTCACTGCTTGCTGTGGCCAGTATTTATTTATGACCCTGGGAGTTAATTTGTGAATCAAGTAGTTTCTGACTTCATTTAATTTCTAGTCTTACTGATGAAACTTCTGTGTTGTTCACTTAGCAATTCTTGCTCCACCTTTGATAATTTCTTTGAAAACTATTTTGAAGTACAAAGGGGAAAATGCATTAATGTTTAAGTATTATTTCTGTCTAAAATATGTAATTCCTGTTTAGTAAAGAATGTTATCACCTTAAAAAGAAAATTTCCCTAATTTTCTAGAGTAATTCTTTGATAACTACAAAGTATAGTGCATGATGGGGGTGGACTGTGGAAGCATGCACTGGGGTAATGACACCAGAAGGCAATTCTTCCCCTAAAAATACAAATAACTGCCGGACACGTTGGCGCATATCTTTAATCGCAGCCTACGGAGCGCGTTAATCAGTAAGAGCTTAACTGATAAACCTATATTTTGTAATGTGTTCAAGTTTTTGTCTTGGAGCCCTATTTCATTTTTCTTCAGGCCTCTTTCAGTTTACCCTCACACTTAGGGCAGCCCACGTTCATTACTCATTTGTCTTTCTGTTTAGCAATATATTGCTACCTAATTGGCCAATAGCTTTTTGATTTGATCCCCAAATCAAAGGCGGTTAAGATGAAGGCAGATAAGAGAGCTGAAGGTGGTTAGTGGACAGTGTTTACTGGTTCTCGTCCATTCCTGGCCTATGGCAAACAGCCAACTCTTTCCTTAATTCAAACTTCTCTGTGCCCTGGCTATGATAAAGCTGCATTCTTAGAGAAATCCCTTCGGGCAATTGCCATTTAACAGTAAAACTAAACAGTAAAAGTAATGCTATGGTTTAGAATGCTAATGTTTGCGTGTTTAAGCAGATACAGTAAACAACTAAAGCTTGGCATCCAGTTGAAAGGGACTTGCCAAGTCCTTATTTATTCCTTTAATGCAGAGTATTGGTAGAAGTTTTAGTGAGCATCACCCACAGACAGGCCACTCCTTCGAAATCCTTATGATGTAGTTTAATAAAGCGAATGGGCGCTAATAATGGATACTGCACTGATCCAGACCGTCTAGGAATAGCGACACCTTCTGGCCAGTGCGGGCTCTACGTGTTTGGTTCCAGTTACTCGCTCTGATTGGTTCTCTTCCCATATCGCTGTGGCCTAACAGGGCTTTTGTCATGTTGCATTTGATTGTACCCTCATTATTTCTCCTCTTGCTGCTGTTAATTAACTGATTTCTTTCCCACAAGAATTTAAAGTCTTTTTTTTTTTTCTTTTTTCTTTTTACTAGCTAAAGTTGAGGAAAACTTTTCACAAAGGCAATATGGCCTACTGGTTAAGTAAGGCTGTGGTGTCTGACAACATGAATTAAAAAAAAAGTCTGTCCTTACTTGATTCCAATTGCGCAAAATTAGGGTGAACTCTTGGCCTCTGCTTCCTATAAAATAGAGAAAATAATACTGCCCTATAGAGTTATTTTGAGTCTAAAATAAAATAATGTGTATGAAGTTCTCAGCATATCATTTAATGTGAAATAGTTACTCAATGATTGTTCACTTTTATTATTTAGCTGCCACTGTGCCCTTTCATTTATGTTCCATAAATGATCTCGATTGATGACATTAGTGTCACAGTATATACTCAGGGCATGGAAAAGCAAAAGTGTTTTAGAAAAAGTATCATTATAATATTCAGTTTCTAAAGTGAGCAAAATGTCAAAAGTTGTCTTCAAGAACTTCATATAGCTCTAAATATTATTCCATCACAGTTTTTAAGATTTGATTTTCTTTAGGTTTCAACTAATGAGATATATTTTAAAAGTTCCTTCTAGTTGGATCATTTTGCTGTTTTTATTGCTAAATTTGCTACTTTATTATTTTCTATCATTTTCCAATTTAAAACTTAGTAATATACTTTAAAACCGTATTTAAAGTACATGCCTATCTTAATGAAATTATCCATTTTTTGAAATATTTGGAAAAAGTTCATTGACACCCCAAAGAGCAGTTTATAAATTATTTTTAGCCTAAGTGGGTATCCTTTACCATATTGTGACTCTCAAAAACTTCTAAGAAGCATAATTCTTCCCTTTTATGTTTTGTTTTTTTCCTTTTTTCTTTTGACCAATTAATTGAATTTTCTTCCTAAATAACATTTGGTCATAAAACCAAGCAGTTCATATTTGGTGTAATATATTTGAAAGTTCAGGTTATGTTAAGAGTTTAGATAACTTTTGAAGATTAGAAGGCACATAGCAGGTTGTTTTCATTATAATTTCTGACTTTCCTGAAAAATTTTGCCCCACTCCACCTAGTGAATAAGCTATTATAATAGTAGAGGAGTTTACTTCTTCACTGTCAAGATTGCTCTCCTGTCCTTTATCTAGCAAGCCTTTGTGGCTTGTCCCTTTAGAGTGGTCCTTAATGGTTATTTGGGTGAACATTTCTTTCACATAACAGGTAAGGAACTGCTTTCAAATTACTAACAGTATATAAAACTATCCCCCCCCCCCCATTTTCATCAGCTGACTCACAATGTTCTGTCTTTGTCCAACCACTCCATTGTAATACAATCAGATCTGTGGTGTGGCTAAAAATTGTTGAAATCATTTCCAAATCAAAAAAGTAAATCCACACTAGTAGTAACAGATGTTCTATATACCTCCAGTCAAACTGCTCCATCCTTAAAAGACAACTGCTTTAAGGGAAATTACTTAATTACACATTCGAGGGAAACATATTATATATTGTTAAGGTGATGATTGTAAACTATTGCAAATTTAAACTTTAAAATTGCTTTAAACAACTGTAGAACCTATTTGGAACAACCTCAAACAGAAATATTCTATATTTTTATGATACAGATAACTAGAAAGGCTTTATGAGGAATATTTAAATTCCATTCTTTAAGGAAAATAATTCTATTCAAATTTTCTGTTGAGTAAACCAGTGTAAGAGAGATTCTAGCTCTTTAGATTTTTTTAAATAAAAACTAGTTGGCATTTATTGAGTTTTTGAAGTACCAGGCATACTCCCTGTGCATGACCTCATTTAAACATCTCTCTCTATAAGGCAAGTTCTATGACTGACTCATGGCAAGGAAATAAACTGACTTTTAAGATGGCTAAGCAGTCTATTCAAGGTCACAGCGCTATTAGATGGTGGGCCCACTTTGGTGTTGCTGACAACTGTGTTCGGCACCTGCTGTGTTGTGCTTCCCTCTGAAAAAGGTGGTTCAGAAGTATGTAGTTATGTGCTGGTATGATCTTTTTTTGAAATGTAGTAAAAGACTTACTTAGGAAAGCACTCTATACCTTCTTTATTTTGCTCAGGAAAAAAAGGCACAATTCAGTAATTGTGCTCAGAGACTGGGTTTTCACCTGTGTCCACAGACAGGTTGTGAATTGCCCCAGAGACAAGATAAAATTGCTTCCTTTCCTCAGGACTGTTTTGTTTGTTATTCTCCGACCAGGGTTATTTTGATCATGTGGTTACTAGACTGTTGTCTGAGTAGATAGGATTTAGGTCTGTTACCACAGTTGCCTCATGATAGTTAGGACCAGATACCTTCTCTAGGCTGACTGAACAAATCTCTGACTTGGGATACAGATGTTGCCCCACAAAACCTCTCAAAAGATGTATGTCTTTCTCTTTTCTGTGTTCTGGTTTAATAATTGTATTCCTGTGACTCTTACCTACTATGTTCAGGTGCTTTCTCATATTTATTAAAAAAGGAATAAAAGCTATTTAGAAATGTCTTTGACAATTGTTAGATAATGTTAAGGAAATTGAATAATCTAAGAATTAAAGACAAACTATTTGAAATTATACTTAAATTAGGGCAAATTAAAGCTACAGAATCAGAAAGAAATGAAAGGATGTATTTTGATTAAGGAAAGAAGGCATAAGACAACAAGAATAAAGTTTATAGTAAAAATATAAAGATAAAATTGAATAAGCTACATTGAGTCGTGTGTGTATATTTGTGAACATAACATGGTGATATGCTAAAGGTAACATTGTTTTAGACTAATCTCATGCAATTATGCTTTTGGTCAAATGGTTCAACTGAGTCCTTTGTGAGAATATTAGAGTTTGAAAATCTTGAATTCATGACCCACCAGAAATAGCTCCATCCTCGGAGATAAACAGATACATAAACATTTTTTTGTGGTTCAGCTGAGACTTAATAATGTTTTGTAACGGCTCTAAACTTTATATTCTAGAGTGTGTTGTCATTTATGTATTGTTATTATGCAAGTGGACAAAGTTCTACAATAATTTTATAACTTTCATTTGTTTAGTCCAGTGTAAGAATGTCTCTTAATTACATTATTGCATTTGCAAATGTGATAATGGTGTCCTTTGACTTTGTATCTTGCAATAGTAATTCCTCAAACATTTAATGTATATCAGCTTTTTAAAAATAAAAATCTGAAAGATGTACCAGGGTATTCATAAAATCACAAGTTATCAAAATTTGCCTATTGTACCTCACTTATCTTTTCAATGGGATTTCTGAATTCCTTTTTGAGTTTTAATAACAAATTCCTTTGGACTAGTAGTTATAAAGGTGATGATCTATAGTAGCTTGTGACAATTCTGACAAATTGTCTTCCAACAGTTTTCCCATCCTTCCCATCCCTCCTTCTTTCTCCCTGCTCCCTTTTAGCATCACCAGTAAGAAAATATGTAATACATCTTTCTACAAGAGTTTGGGGTAGAAAATGTGAAACTTCTTCATAAAAGTGTCAAGATATCATGACAACCCCATCTAGGCCACATCTCACTTGGTTGTGGATTTCTCCTGGCTTTGTAAAAGAACAGTTATCTGTGACATGAAAGATCTCACATTGAATTTCAGTGTGTTATGGGCACATAAGTGAAGTTTTTTAAGAGTGTTGCATCATTCAAAGTGACGGAGAGCCTATCAAGTTATTAGATCTAGTAGAATGTTATATTGTTTGATATACTTGCCATATTTTGAACTTCTCCAGTTCAGAATGAAGCCTGCTTTATTAGAAATAGGTTTCCTTTCACTTGATCTGTTCTTGACATTATGGTAGCAGTTCATAAATTTTAAAGCATATTTAGGGAAATGCAAATCAAAACCACAATGAGATACCACCTTACACCAGTAAGAACGGCCCACATCCAAACAAGACAACAAGAATTGCTGGCGAGGATGTGGAGAGAAAGGAACACTACTACACTGCTGGTGGGAATGTAAACTAGTCCAACCACTATGGAAAGCTGTGTGGAGGACCCTCAAGTTAATGAAAATGGAACTACCATTTGACCCAGCTATTGTTCTCTTGGGAATTTACCTAAAGAGACCTCAATGTGGGTACAAAGGGACACCTGTGCTCGGATGTTTACGGCAGCACAATTTATAATTGCAAGGTCATGGAAGCAACCTATATGCCCCCAAACAGAGGACTGGATAAAAAAAATGTAGTATATATACACAATAGAATATTACTCATCATTTAAAAATGAAAAATTTGATGAATTTATAGCAACATGGATATACTTAGAAGAAATCATATTAGCAGAAACAAGTCATAAAGAAAAAGACAGAAACCAAATTGATTTCACTAATATATGGGATATAGTGAAAAAATAAACAAAAGACTTGAGGAAAAGTCAAAACAAGCTAAGCACCAAACTGAAGTGCACAACTTTGAGCAGGAGGGAAAGGAGGTGGGGGGCGGGGGGGAAGAACCCCTGGAATTACAATGTAGTGAAATTTATAAATAAATAAATAAATGAATGAATGAATGAATGAATGAATAAATAAATAAATAAATGTAGTGAAAATTATAAATAAATAAATAAATAAATGTAGTGAAATTTATAAATAAATAAATAAATAAATAAATAAATAAATAAAAATAAATAAAAATAATATGACTGCTAGTTGAGCTGGAGAGATTGGAATCCAATATCTTAATTATTAAATAAAACATCTTTTAGAGTGTAGTTTGTATTGATTTTCAAAATATATTTTAGCTAGAAAAGAGGCTTGTGTTTTAAGATTGCATATTTATTTAAAATTTATAAAGATCATCGAGAAAACATTTCCAACAAAGTGAAAAATCTGCACATTTGTGTAATAATTAAGAATTTAACAAAAATCATTGTGTTAATAATTTATTTTTATATGAAGTGTGTGTAAACATAGGGAAGGGAGGACAAAATATGAGTTTGCTCTTTCCAGACTATGAATGCATATTATGTCCCTAGATTTGCTCAGGAATACATGATGTCAGTTCAGGACACAAATATATTGAACTGTTTAGTCAATATTTACTTAACAACTTTTTTTTTTTTAAATGATGTGGCCTCATCTTTCTGCCATGACTCATTCTTGTTTACATATTCTTGCTTATGTTTCAAGATCAATCTAAAAGTTACCCCCCTTTGTGGTTTGCCTTCTTTTCTTCCAGCACAATTATTTTTTCCACGTGTTTGATGATATTCTAATGATAGTCCATACTGGGCTGCATTAGTTACTGTGTCCTTTTTATATTTTCTGCTATCATTAAAGGCAGGTAACAAGTTTGAGACATCAGTGCATCACCAGAATTTAATATACTTCCTAACATATAATAGGCACTCAATAAATGCTTATTGACTCAAATAAAATAAAATCAAACAAGGTTCAAAGGAGGATAACTTGGAAGGAGAACTAACATGTATTGATTTCCTAATATGTGCTAAGCTTCCTCATTAGTTAACTTAGAATTCAATGCCCATAATATTTCAAATCATCTTGGGAAAGAGGGCATACTATCCCTGTTTTACTTTATGTTACTTTGTATGCAGAAACAGGATAATTACAGTATGGAGCTTTTTTTCTCTTATGTCTCCTGTCAAAACCATATTAAATTGTTTTGTGAAGTTTTTTTATATTTTTTATAAATTTATAAAGTTTTTTATAAATTATTTTGCAGCTCCCCCACCATTTAGTTTTTTAAAAAATGTCATTGCTAAGTTGAGATCGTTGAATCTAGTATTTTCAGATCTAAACTACTCATAAAGTATGTAAGTACATAAATATAGGTTATATAAAATTATAAGTATACATGCATTTTAAAGAACTCAGTTTTTAACATAATCATATTATGAAACAGTAGTTTTTCAAGGTGATTGTGTTATTGTTACAGGTATCCTCCTCATCATCATATGTAAAATTGCTTATAAATGATTGAAGCTTAAATTTTGATCTTTTATGAACTGAAGATCATACTTAAGTGAATAAAAATGCCAACTAAAATTTGATGATTATATAAACATATCTCATGGTGATCTTTAAGCTAGTCATATTTAATCTTTATTATTGTAAATCTCTCAAGACTGAATTCATTTAATTAATAATGCACACCTCATGGAATATAATAGTACATTCTGAATACCTAAGGCAAATTTCTAAAAGTGCCTCTGATTTTTTTTTTTTTAGTTGACAAAGATTTCCTTAAAAGCTCTTCTCATTCCCAGTGTCTCACCAATACAATGCAGTACATTTATAATCAGGTATATGTTTCATAGATGAATTGAAGTTTTTCAGTTGTGAAACTTTTTAGTTATGTTATTACTTTGGAAGTGGTACTATATGTTTCATCATAGTCTAATTCTTGATGTAAAAGAGGTTGATTTTAGTGCTTTACTTCTAGGTTATTGTTGTTTTAAATAGAAAAATAATCAAAGGATAGGAATCATCATTACTAATAACCCAAGTGTTTTTATATTGCCTTTTATATTGACAACCAGCACAATTTCTAGGAATAATGCAGTATGGTTAATTTGAGGTCACAGTTTCTCAGTTGGTGACGGCTACAGAACTGGACCTACACCAGGCACTTTGTGCTTTTTTACTTTGCTTGGAATATTTACATCTGAGTACCCTGTACAGGCAGTCCCTGATTGTGATGGTTCAACTAAATGGTTTTTTAATTTTACAATGGTATGAAAGTTATCCACAATTCAGTGGAAACTACTTTTTCCTCATCAAGTGATAAGTTCCTAGTCAACCCCTTGATCATCAGGATAAGCAGTTGATACTTTACTGTTTTGTTGTTGTTGTTTTAAATATTGTATTTTGTGTTTATGAAATGCCCATCTTTGTCTGAAATAGTCACCATTTAGTTAAGAAGATTGACTTTATGTTGGGTAACTGTCAACTCCTGGCTACTGTCAGTGTTCTAAGTAAGCTATGCTGTTTGGTATGGTAGATGGGTTAAATGCATTTTTGACTTAAGATAGTTTCAATTTATGTGGGGTTTATCAGGGTATAATCCCACTGTAAATTAAGGGGAAATCTGTATTACAGTCTTGGCGGTACTTGCAGACTAGAGATGTCATTACTTGTTGATTTCATTTTCTTGATTTTTGCTCACAGCAGTGCCAGGCATTTAATGAAATAGTGCAGAATCAACCCAAAGTTTGTGTAGGTAGTGACAGACTTATAGTTCTTTTTAGGAATCTGTTAATGACTTTTATCTTTATAATGCCATAATACATTTCCCCCAGCTTTAGGGATACAGTGCTAAGTGATAGGGTGTGTCTAGAATTCCAAGCAGCTAGTTCTTTAGGTGAAGAATAGACTTGGTGTTATCCCCTGAGCCAGTGAATCTATTAAATTCTTGGAAAGTGGATTTATCAAGCCACAGTGTTTAAAAATCTTATGTGACTTACCTCTTTCGCTTAAGTCTTATCTGCAAATGGTAAGGGCAATGCTAAAAGTTTGAATGTATAGTACCGTCTTGGCAGTTGATATGGTTGGTTGATTCTGGAAATGGGGTGTCTATGTGGAGGTAGGGTTTAAAGAGAAAAGACCAATTTTGATGTGGCAGTCATCCAGGAATTGATATAGTTTTCCAGTTTTCTGTTGAGGAACACAGGTAATTAATTGACTGAACATATTCTATTAACTGATAAGGCTATTAATTAAATCACAAGTTTTGAAAGTCTGATATATATTTTACAGTATCTTCCTTCTATATTTTACATACTTCACTTGTCTGGGAAGGAACACAGGCTTTGCTTCCTAACATCATGACTTACTTTATGACTGTCAGTAATGGCATACTTGTTCTAGTTGGGAGAAGCAACTCCTAGAATGTAATTGCATAGTATTTCTTGTGTGCTTTAATGGAAGCAAGCACAAGAGTATGATCACTGAGAATTGAAGCTCTGGAGTTAGATTCTATGGTTTAATCCTGGAACTATTGTTATTAGCTGTATGCACTTGAAGGAGACATTATGTCAAATGAATCTAGGTTTCTTTTATTTGTTGAAAAATACAAAATACTTTTTTCATGCAGTTGTTGTAAGGGCTAAATGAGATAATGTATACAGTTCATATGCATTCTCTGACACATCCTATGTGGCAATAAAACATGAACTATCACAGGTGTTATTATAAATGCAACCAGTCATAGTTTTACACCCTTAATATGGGTCTGCTTAGCACCAATGCACGTTAGAACATGTAATGAGAAAAACATTCAAGAAGCTCATAATTTTTCTACATATATATATTTTAGTTTTTTAAACATCCTAACATCTTTAATTTTTATTTTCTTTCAGTGATAGAGCAATTCCTTTTCTTTTCCCCACCACCATCCCTAGTAATGCCCCTTTGGACCTTTTCCCAGCCCCTCATTCTTGACCTCAGAAACCTCACTTTGTTTATTAGTATTTTCTAAGTATTAAAAGTATTTTTGTTGTATTATAAGCTATGTAAATGTCCAGTATTTGTCTGACTTGCTTTGTTACAGCTCATTTCCTTCAATTGCTTACATTTTGCTGTAAATAGCAACATTCATCTTTTCTTCTGTTGTGTGGATATACTGATTGTTCTTGATGCATTCTACTACCCCTGAGCACTTAGGTGGTTTCCATACCCCAGCTACTGTAAATAATGCTGCAGGAAACAGTTTAGAATATATTATTTTTTGAGTTGATTGTTTCATGTTCTTCAGGTAAATGTCATTTGTTATTTCCACTTTTAGTTTCATAAGGTAAACTGAGATCACATGCTAAAATATCATATCAGCAGAAGATAGTACAGTTCTGCTTTCTCTAAATTCTTTCCAGCACTTGTTGGAAGTCTTTTAAATATGTGCCATTCCCATCTGTTTGAGATGATATCTCATTGTGACTTAAAATGCACCTCTCGTTCAAGCGATGATGAACATTTTTTCCATGTTTTGACATACTAGATATCTCTTTTGGTGAAATGTTTATTCAGATCTAGTTCCCATTCATTTTATTTTAATTGTTAAACTGAAAAGGTATTTTATATATTTCAAAAGTTAGCCTTTTTAATCGTTGTGCAATATGAAAATATCTTCCATTCTGTGCGCTTATTTATCTATTTATTATTTTTAATTTTTTTGCTGTGTACATATTTATGCTAATATATATTCATAAGCATATATACTTGTGTACATACATACATATATATAGTTATATCATTGCATATCTCCCCACAGTAGAATTTTTAAAATCTATGTATTTTTTTAAAATATAAAAGCTATTTCAATTGAGGTCATCAATTTTTACTTTTTGCTTTTATATCCATATCAGTTGAATCTCAAAGCATTTTTATCATTGTCATGAGGTATATTGTCAGTGTTCTATTATGCAAGTCTTATATCTTAGTCTCTAAGACTTAGAATTTATTTTTGTGCATGGAGTGATTCAACTTTAATCTTAATTGTGACCATCTTGTTTTCCCAATACCATTTGTTAACATCTCCTTTTTCTATTATATGTTCTTGATTGGCTCTTTTTAGTCACAAATTAAGCATCGTCATATACTGGAATTTATTTCTCGGTGTTTGATTCTTTAACATTGAGCCATGTGTCTGTTTTTAGTCCAGTATATTGTTTTAATATTGTTGCTTTATGGTATAATTTAAAGTCATAATGCTTATATTCCTCTTTTTTTTTTTTTTTTTTTTTTTTTTTTTTTTTTTTTTTTTTTTTTTTTTTTTTTTTTTTTTTTTTTTTTTTTTTTTTTTTTTTTTTTTTTTTTTTTTTTTTTTTTTTTTTTTTTTTTTTTTTTTTTTTTTTTTTTTTTTTTTT
>PVHY01001559.1:0-39454 GCA_004024945.1 Uropsilus gracilis | reverse complement strand
TTTGTATTTTCATCAGTTGCAGTGCTGTCTATGGAAGGTTGAAATTAACTTGAATATTGGAAGTAAATACTCAATCTTCCGTGTTATCAATTTGTAAGAAAAAGGGAAATATTTCTGTGATGGTTCTAACTTGGAATATGAACATTATATGTTAATTTCAAGTAAATTAAAAAATGATTTTAGGTTTGGATTCCAATAAGGTTATTTTATGTAGGAACAATGTTTTTCTTTGGTTTTCACCCCCCCAAAAAAAAATGGTTATAAAGCCCTTTTTGTGACAAATAACAAGTAACTGAATTGACACAGTGCTCAGTAAAACTTTAAAACTATAATCTTTTCTTTTGAAAATGTTAAATTTTGTTCCAGTGTGATTTTCAAGACATGGTACATGTTGGAAATGCTGTCTCTTTTTTATTCCTTTTTGTCAAAGCAAAGAACATTTGAAAGGAGTGTGGTATATGATAGAGGTCATAGTGTGTCATAAAAAATTATAAGGCTTATGCCACATTTGAATTTTTCACTTAAGAAATAATTAAAACCCACTGTTGGGTGCTATGAAGTATAAAAAGATGACTTAAGTCCAGATGCTGCTTTCAAAGGGATTACAGGGATTGAATAAAGTAGCAGAAAAATAGCTTTAATAGAAAGTAGAGAGTGGCAGATACAGAAAGAAAAGTAGAATTATTGTTCTCTAGGAGATAATGCTTCCATTTAGAGACCTCAAGGGGAGCCTTGAATAAAAGTAGAATTGAAGTGGGTATTGAATAAAAGTAGAAATGATAAATACTGATACATATTGGAGACCATGAAGGGGAAATGCATTTTTGACAAAAGGAAGTAGAATGTGCAAGGATTACAGGCAGGAACCAAAGGAATAATTATGGGAAGCAATAAATCATAGTTTATTTCCCAAGAGTACCAGCCCCAAGAGATAACATGTCTGGAGAGAATTCCATGGTGAAATTGATTTGGGAAAGTTTGAATACTCTATCTTCATTCTAGAAGTTTTCAACATTGAAGATTCTGAGAGTCTTATATTAAATATTTTTATTTAATGATATCTATAGCTTTTAAAATCATGAGGTACTTGTTTCTGGTTTTTTTTTTTTTTTTTTTTAATAAAAACACAAGGTTTAAACACTGGGATGTAGTTTTCTGATGTGGGTAAGTCATGATCTGGTGTGCCATTTGGAAGAGTTAATATGGTTGTGGTGTCTGAGATCAGATGTAGAGAAACTCAGAAGACAATTGTGGAGAGACATCCAGTAACTGGTTTGAGGTAATACGGATCTAACCCTGGATGGCTGTACCAGTGGAGGTACAGTTTGAAAGAAAAGAATCTTACAGAAATAGAGGCTGCAGTTCTTTGATTTAAATTCAATGTGGCATATATAAACCAGAGTAGAAGCTTTTAGTACACCCCTCCCCCACTTTAATCTCTAAATTAAGAAAGTATATTAGCCTTTAGTTATTATTTTATTGCTGTCCCTTTTGTTCTTACTGGCACATAAAGTTAGATTTGGTAAAGTACCATTGTGTCAAAGTGGTTTTCAAGGGGGGAGGGGTAAGCTAGTCTGCTGGTAATTTAGGGTTTCTCAGTCCATTAGAGTTATTTGGGTCAATGGAAGTACAGGTTTGGTTCAGGGAGTGAGTGTCAGAGCAGAATTTCCTTCATAAACTCTTGGGATACAGACTCTTTGGAGCTGTGAATGAAAGAGAAGGAATCTTGAACTATGTCTGGTATCACTTATTAACCCTATTTTATTCATCTGTGAATAATGCGACTTTAGGTAAAATCCTACTTTGTTGAGACATGAGAACCTTATCCTTAGTTGTCAGATATTTACTCTCTTAACAAAGCCTAAACTTCATTCTCAAAATGATTTTTTACTGGCTGTCATTCTTTTTCTTTAGTTGATCTCTATTTTCTATCTGTAAAAGTAAAATATTTTGTACATTTCATTTGTTATAGGTCTTTCTTTTTAGCAGATCTATATTTTCTATCTGTAAAAGTAAAATATTTTATACATTTCATTTACTATAGGTCTCAAGAGAATGATTTATGCTGTTGTTTTTTTGTCAATTCTTGAATGTGCATTCTGTCATTCTAATATCAAAATTGTCCTTATAGAATAATGGCTCATAAAATTATTATAAGAAGGTGCAAGATATATTCAATATTATTTCTTAAATTTCTTTGGAGTGTATTGTTTGACTCTATACCTAATTAAATATCAGTGGAGTGGAACTCATAATCATATATATTTGTTTTTTTACCTTTGTGCCTTTCCTACTTTGATGACATGAAACTACTAAAAACAAAAAAAATAAGATCCAGAACCAGTCTATAATAGTTTGACAGTTAATCTTAAACTTTTTTATTTCCTTTAAACTTTTTTTTATGTTTACATTTTTAGGCTGACAATACTCCTATGTCATAAGAGTTAGAAAACAAAAGTTTTTATTGATGGTCACAGCTGTTATTATTAACCAATAATCAGATTCCAAATTAAAAGAAATATCAGTTTCCTCTTTTAAAATCAGTCAAGCTGGAATTTCTGAGATTTTTCAGCCAGATATCTTAATTTGATTTCAGATACTTAGAAAAGACCTACCCAACTTTATATGAGTTTTTTTAATTGCTGGAAAGAGTGAACCTGTTTTATGATGACTGAATACTATTTTTGCCTTTGAACCAATAGATTAAAAGAATAAAGAGCAGTTTTGAAGATTTCTCATTTTTGCACACTTTATATACCTCTGTGAACATATTGTAAAATGTTCTCGAAACATGATCCCTCCCTTCTCTGGCAAACTAGAGCTCAAAGCCATCTGCATTGACTTGAAGTCTGAAACAGCAATGTGAAATCTGCTGCCTAAGGGCAAAGCCAGCCTTTTCCAATCTCACTAAAGACCAAGGATCTAGATAAACATGATCTAAGTAAAGGGAATCCAGCTTTTGCTTCTCTACAGTACATCCTTTAGAAAGGAATTAAATCCCTGCATTGCCTTCCCCTATGCAGAGATAGTATCTTCTTATCTTTAGGTCAAACAGCTTGGAACCAAAGTCCCCCTGACAGGAATCATATTTTTAATATCAGCTACTCATTGTTCCTCCCTACATAAGCTAAATTGAAATTTGTGTTTATTGCAACAGTTCTCCCTGAGTAAACTCTGTCAGACTGTTTCCAGGTTTGAGTCCTCGCTCTGATTATTTAACAGACTCTATCATTGAGACTTTATTTCCAGTTAACACCACAGATTGTCCAGGTTATTATACTTTTCACATCAGTCTCTTAACCTGTTTTTTTTATTTTCATTTTTAAAAACATTTCTAAAGAGCTGCACAGTTTATTTTTTTTTTTAAATAACATCTGTGATATGTTATAAGCTATTTTGAGTTCTTTGGGAAAAATGCATTCTCCCATGCTATAAACAAATGGGACCAATCATATTTCTTTAAGGTTCTTTTGTTTACAAAAATGGTTAGTTAAGATTTTTTTTGCTTATAGGCAAAGATATGAATGTTTGGAAGAGAAAGGGAATTTATTAGAAAGCTACATGGGAAGCTAATGAAATACAAGGATGAAATGAATATTAAAAAACAAACCACGGAGAGGCCAGGCATGCAGTTTGACCTCTGGAGTAAGTGGAAAATGGACAAAGAATCCCTCTGGGCACTATCTTTATTTCATTTCTCTGTTTCTCTTGATGTTTTAGCTTCATTTGTCTTTCTTTGAGGTACACACTTTTCCTTCACACAATAGTATGATCATTGGATGCATGGAATGAGTCTAAATCAGATCCAAAAATTCAGGCAGAGAATTCTGATGTCTTGGATTTTGTCCCATTCCTGTGACAATTCATTATATTAAGGGAATGGGGCCTGTGAAGCTGTTAGCAGCACACAGAGGGGTCCCCTATGACCTTTAATCTTGTACACTCTACATAGTTTCTGCATCTGTCGCTTAAAGACAATACACTCTTAGTGTGGAAGGCCTTCAATAGAAAAGAACTTTTAATGAATTTGTGTGCAAGAGAAGACACTATTATTTTCAGACATTTTTGTGGTTAATCTTTTATAGAAGCATAGTTATATTTGTTGGAAGTGTGGATATTTATTTTAGAATAATTATGAGATTCACCCAAATCAAATCAAAATCAATTCACCCATACAGCACACACATGGGTGTGAAGAAAGAACTACAACAGTAAATTCATGCTTTAAATAAAAGATTAAAAATGTGAGCATGGGGACAAATAATACATTGTGAAAAATTAAACCTAACCTTTTATCAATGTACTTAGAAAATCTACAACACAAAAAAGGAGTTACAGGCAGGAGAGACTCTCAGTAGAAGTACAAAGCCTCTGTTGGCTCCTATTTGCTGGCATGGGCTCTGAGGTGGGCGAATCTTTGTATGGTGCTTGCATTGTCTTTTTTTTTTTTTTTTTTTTTCCTCCCCATTTGAATGGATCTAGACTTATGAATCATGAATCATCACTTTACAAGAGTTAAGGTTTTCTTAGGAACTTACCAAAATTGTAACCAAACCCAAGCCTCTTTTTATACCAGAAGGATTTTAAAAAACAGAATTTTGACTTCTCATTTTTATTACAAAGCTTCAGGAAAACCTATTAGATAACTTTATCATTACATTCAGTTTCCGATTCTGTCCTGTTTGTTTACTGATATTTGTGATTCCACCTAAAAAAGCTAAGTGGTATTTAGTATAGTTTAACAAGTTCTGTTGGATTTATTTTGTGGGCTGGAGAGTGCATAGGTGCTTCCTTATTCAGTTGCTGTGTCCTTTTTTTCTGAAATGTATTATAAATCCCAAAGGATAACTACTTATGAATTTGGTGTTGAATTCATTGTAAAAGAATTATGCACATATACAACAATATTAAATCTTTGTTCAAAACTCTTTCTATTAAATTATAAAAAGATAAAATAGGCCCAGTCAAGCAACATATGTTTTCCTTACTTCACCATTTTTATCCCCACTTTTGGGATAACAATCTGATATTATCAGAGTATCCTCTCATACTCTTACTTGGAAGCTCATTCTCAGTCAGGCAACTTAAATGGATGCCAAATACTAACAAAAGGTGCCAAGGGGCCTGGGGGGGGAGGGGCTACCCATGTTTCTCATTCTAAGGATTCATGCCATAGGTGTGCATAAAGGCAAAGAAAGCCAACTTTTCACTGTATCTATTTTAAATTGGTAAAAAGTTCAATAGGTATAGAATAGAAGAAAATATTTCAAATAAGAGACTCTCAAATACCCTTCCCTTTGTGGATAAACACCCAGCTCAGAGCTGCAAAGTGATCAATCCATCACTTTGTGGGTAAGTACCACCCAAACAGATTTGGCCTAAGGCAGGGCCACTGAAGCATGTAAAGCTTTTCACAAGTCAAAGGTACCTTCTGGCAGGGAACCATACAATAAGGCCAGAAGGACCCAGGGAAATTTGTAAGGAAAGGAGCAAAATCAAAGTAGAAGTCAAGATAAAAGCTGCCATATTCAGCCCGTCATGGTCTCTCATCATGTCTTCTAAAATCTTCCATGTTCTTGAAGTCCATGGTCCAAGTCCAAGGCAAGTGTGCTATCTTCCTCACATGTCTCTCTACCCCATGTACCTCCTCAAGTCTTTTCTCTAAGTTTTTTCTCTATTTTTTAGCTTCTCGTCACTGTTCAGCTTCATCCTTCATTAGAAGGTAAAGATAGGGAACAGGGGACCTTCCCTTTCTGTATTACACTTTTACCACTGATTTATCCTAGTTACTTCAGTAAATTTACTGCAACTAAATATTTTCACTTTTCCTTTCATCTTATGGGTGTGGGTGGCAGGTAATACACTCCATTATTCAGACCTTGAAGAGTGGGAAGGGGTTGCCAATAATGTCTCTGGGAATTAGAGTTGTTGCATTTTTACCCCCATCAGGTAAATTAGATATTTTGTGGAATGCTCTTTGTTCCTCAAGGAGAAGAGGTGAGCTCAGAATTATTGGCAATATTATTTGGAATTAAAAAAAAGTGAAGGAAGACTGTATGACTGAAATACTGCTATGATCTTTTTTATTAAGCAGGCCATAATAGAAGTTTCAACAGTACTACCTAATTATTAAATATTTTTAGTGGAGTTGGAATGATTTATAATTGTGATAAATTCAGAAAGACCTCTAATGGTATGCCAACAAATTAGTTTTCTTCTATTAACATGATATGTGCTTCTTAGTATTATTAAACAACTCCCATGCTTTCCATTATAACATTATTGTTTTTTGAATTTGTATTTTTTTCTTTGTGTAAACAGTATATAACCTTCTCTTTGGAAGTGCTAAAGTTTAATGACCTGTCCTGTGTGCAGTGGTAGAGAGAATTGTATTATCCATAGAGAAAATTTGGAATTGTAGATAATTCTCTTGTCTTGCTATGTCTGACCTTCATAGTGACTCATTTCACCTTGGTATTTTAATTCCTAGACTGTGTTAACCCTTACATATAGTGTGGATCTTTGATGCTGGACTTCTTGTTACATCAAAATATAGTGCTATAGAAAAGAGGAGAATGAATTTCAGAAAAATGTCCTTTCCTGTTTCACAAGATAAATAAACACATGACAACCTGAATTTGTCTTATTTAGTAGATGTCTATTGAATGTGAGCATTTTCATTTGTTTTAAAAAGTTTTCCCAATGTAGTTTGATATGTGGAAAGAATAGATACATACATTTATATTCTAAGATGAAAGAATTCATTGGTAGGAATTTGAAAAATACAAAGAAGTTTGTAATCCCACTATTTATTTGACTTATCTTTTCACTTGTTAGGGTATGCATTTGTGTATTCATGCATTATTTTGTTTATCTACTCTAGAATTTTTTTCCAAAGGAAACAAAGGACATTGAATATATACTTGTTTTTAATTAGAAAAAAAAATCTATAGATTTACTTTTTAAAATTATTTCCCCCAGTTGATAGCAAGAAAGAAAATATCTACCACTCCACTAACAGTGCATCTATCCGATTAAACCTTGATTGCTTTAGAACTTTACTGTCTTTCAGACTAAGAAATCATTTGTTGAGATCTTACCTTCTTTTTGTGTGACTCTTAACAATCTGCTTTTGACATTATTACCAATGTGGACTTTTTAAAACACAAATTTCACTGGTGACCCTTAACTACAAAGTAATCTGGGAAACTGCATGTGTCATACATACAAATGGCCATTGTTACTGAGTATGGTATACCTCTCCTGCTCCCTTCTTAACATGTCCCTTCAACAAGACACTACCTGAAAATAAAAAGTTAATCCTACTTCATCACCCTTGTTTTTGTACCTGCTGTTTTCTTTGTCTGGCAGTCTTCATTCTTTCTTCAAAGTTGAGCTCGTATGTCAAATTTCTCTGTAGTCCTGACATTTGTTGGAGCAGGACTCTTTTTCTTTTCTTGCCATTATTTTCTGCAAGGCTCATATGATGCCATGTAGATTGAGGTGTTGATCCTTACCTCAACTCTGTATTCTCAATAGAAAACAGGGCTTTACAAATGGGAATTATCCTCAAAACTCATCTCTGCCAAGTGATTTGAGAGAGTGATTTGTGGAAACAGTATTTTTTGACTTTCAAATATATGTCTCAAATGGCACTCTTTTTACGGCTGAAATTTAAACACAGTTCTTTTGTGTTTACTAAAAGAATAAGCTTCACTAAAAGAAAAGCCTGTTTTTTTTTCTTTTTTAAGTTGCATTGTTTTAAAAAATTGAAGTAATGTTGGTTTCCACAGGATATGATTTAGAGGGATAGGTTCATATCTATTCAGACCCACATTACCACACCATGCCTACTGCCAAAGCCCTATAATCCACCATTACAGGAAAATTTTTCTTTATCTCTGGGAATTGTTTGTGTGTCTTTGAATAGTAAGCTCAAGTTAAGTATTAATATGGTGTTTTTATCCAGATTTTTTTTTCAAGTGCCAAAATTATTAGGGAAACAAAATCTTTTTTTTTTTCCTCTTTACTCATGGAAGCGTTGGCTCTGAAAATTTCTGAGCTTGTTGGGAAGGAGTTTTGAAAGATAACCTGCAGAGAATATCCCTGCTTACTTGTGCCAACCGTTCAATCCAGTGAGCTAGTTAGCCAAAAAGACAAGAAATTTGGTTTCAAAGAGAAACTAAATTTACCTTATTTAGTGATATTTAATGCTTTGTGCTTATGAAGATTCTCTGTCATTTCTTTATTGCCTATATGCATAAAGACCCCAGTCATTTTTGTCATTTTGAGCAGATTGAAAATATACAGGAGCTTCAGAATCAGAGAGGTACATGTTTAAATATACCAGTTAACAACTTTATGACATCGACCAAATGTAAGGTCTATTATGCATCTCAGTTTTCTGAATTGTAAAATAAGAATATTTTTACAGATTATTTGTAAATATTAAATGAAATTAAGTATTCATATTAAATGAAAAAAATAGAAACTAACATTTATAAGTATTACATAATATCAACTGAAATGAAAATGTTTGGCTCTGACACATGTGATTTATAAAAAAACTCTTAGGTTACATTCTTTTTTATAAATTTGATCTTTTCCTGAAGTGTTTGGTTTCTCATATTCTAAACCACATTTAGAAAAGTTTAGAAATGGCTTTATTACATTAGGATCAACTGGACAGAGCAATAAAAGAACTAATCTTCTCCAGAAGATGAGGTTTTGAAAATAAGTAGTGGCAAAGCAATCCAACTTCTCGTCGATGTGATTCATTTTTTTAAAATTAGGTGAATGACATACAGTATCTACTATCTCTAAAAAAAATCTTCAACTCTGAGGAAATTTCATTTATGCACAACTAGCAAAAAAAATTGAAAATTAAATTGAATGAAGGAGTCAAGCTGAACAATAAACATCTATTGCAGGGTGGTGTGCAATAGAGAAGGCAAAAATGCTCTCTAGCACAAAGGGACCTTGAGATAGAAACTTTTTTTTTATCATTTACTGAATATGGGAAAGTCAATTAACCTTCCAGTTCCTGGTGTAAAAGGAGGCCCTTTGATACCTTTCCTACCAGAGGTTAGGGAAGTTGATTGAGGCAAGTTCTAATATTCCTTTTAGCTCTGAAACTTAAAAAGTAGCATTTATTTTACTACTACAGATGTAGTTAGTATGGATTAATTTGTGTTCTAGAGTTTGGGGAGTATCACTCAGCAGTTGTTACTATTTCCTTACAACAGTGAATGGATCCATTGTCTTTCTTCAGGTTATAATCCATGGAATATTTGAACCCCAGCATTGTAATTTCTGAGTCCTTTAATGAGTTAATACCTTTTTTAGTCTCTTTTTTATTTAATTAAAATTTTTAAGTTACATAGGGTGAAAGAAAGAACATTAAAAAAGTCAACATTAATAAAATTTGGTTTTGAAAATGTTAGTATAGCAGAATAATTCTTATAAGGCTTTATATAAATGCACCTATAGACTCCTACTTAGCTAAAACCTAGATTGCGGTCTAGGTTAAAACGAAAATGACTTTAAAGTCTTTCCAGTTCTGAAGTCTAGATGCAGTCTTTGGAAAGATCAAAGTTCTTATTAGTGTCATGTCATGCCATTCCATCTGAATAGTCAAGTGATTTCAGTGCCATCATTTATATACCACTGATACCATAAAGACATACTTGTGATGAAGGGTGTAGAAATATATCCGAGCAGGTGCTGAGAGGCCATCTGTCCTGAGACTTTGGAGGACATTCCTTCACTGGGTGGAGAATTACACTTGAAGCAGTTGAGGTCTTTTGCAATCAGTAACATTTTCAAATTCTTTCATTTTAAATAACTAAGCATTTACAAGAAGTGTAGCCTCCATTTTCCTAGGAAACTGGGATGAATTTCACTGAAGTTAGGGACAGATGAGTGTTCTTTTATGGACTGATCCCACAGCACTTAATGTGGATGATAATTGGCAAATATCCTTGATATTTTGTTACTCTTTCTTTATGGGATTACTTTGAACTCTGTCTCAGATTAGGATGTCAATGCCTTGTGTTTTAGTGATATGTAGGCGGGCTTAAATACAGTCACCATCTTCAAATAGCTAGTTCTAGTAAATTAGATGTCCTCTACTACTGAGGAAATGGATGGGTTGTAGATACTGAAATAAACTGGGTTAAAAATATTTATTACACAAAAAAGATGCTAAATGAGAAAGATGTGTATTGTTGCTCTCCTAACAATTTCTTGCTTGTAAATGGCATCTCTGAAGGAATGTCCAAATTCCTGGTGTCAGCGAATAGACAGCTGAGTCACAGCCGCTAAAAGGAGACTATCCTTCCCCCTCTCTCAAAGAAGGAATGGGGAAAAAGGAGGGAAAGAAATTGTGCCATCAGTTAACTCAAAATTCACTGACTTGAGAAGTCTAAGAGAGTCTCCACCAAGAGGAAGACGCTAATTAGTTCACCTTTGTGAGACTCCGTGGAGAATGAAACATGCTTTTCCTAAGGGAACATTTGTAATTGACCAAGGCTTGTGCAAAAATGTATCTTCTTTAGAGATCATTCCTGAATCTGTAGGAATGCCAAGCTGTCCTGTGACTTGCAACTGTTTTCTTTATCTTTGACTTAGTATACTTGGTTTGCATACTGTTGATATCAGGTTAAATGTTGTTCTTTCCTGTTTCTTAATTCTATTCATTTGAAAATACCGGTTTTGAATCTGGATACTGTACTGGTTCTTTATTAGCAATCAGCTTTGACTGGATTACTTAAACTCAAGTGTAACTAACGTTGCCTTAGTTCTTTATTTATAAAGTAGAAGTAGTAATAGCTCACTATTATACAACTCTACCAGGCCAGGCAGATTCATTGTTGATTTGGGCAAAGGGAAGAAGATTCTTGGAGTTATATTTTTATCCTATGTGTCTTTAATTCTGAAACAGGGGATCAAATACACAAGTAGGCAGGCAGAGAGGAAAAGGAGATTCTAACTCTGAGAAAAAATGAACACCAATAGTGCAACTATAAGTTCTCTTATTTTCAACATTACCAGGTCAAGAGTTGTCCCTGTGGAAGGTAAGAAATAGCCTCATTTCAACCCATTTTCCTGACAGTTCCACCCACCTTTTTAGGCTGATATAAGCATTAAATGAATTGCTCTACATAAAGTCAGCACAGAGTCCTGAGAAGGACTCAGATTTCATTAGCTGCTGTCATTGATATTGCTGAATCTGCTGCTGCAGTTCTCATCTCTATAATGATATCTTTTTTTAAAATTCACATGTAATGAATAGAATATTTTAGTATTAGGTGTACGCATAATTGATTTTATATACATTGTGAAGTGAAATATAGCTAATGTCTACATTAAATCTAGACAGTATCACCATCACCATACTTAATTATACATTTATATTTTTTTGTGTGTGTGATGAGAAATTATAAGATCTGCTTTCACATAACAGCTTTCAAGATAGACAACACAATATTTTAAGCTATAATCTCAATGCAGTGTATTATATCCACATGACTTATTTATTTTAAAACTAGAAGTTTTTACATTTTGGCCACTTTGCTCCCCTCCCCCCCCACCTCGCTCTCTCGCCCGGGGTTGTCTTGAACTCAAGTGATTCCTAGCCTACACCTCCCATATAGCTGGGATTTACAGGCACGTGCCACCGCGTAGAGTAGTAATAGAAGCTATTGATAGTAATAGCTTATAGATAATATGATATAAGTAATAGCTTATAATAGCTTATATTAACAGTAATAGTAATAGAAGCTATTATGCTTACTTTGGCCCTTTCTACCTCTCTCTCTGCATCGTCTGTCAACTAACAATCTGATCTCTGTACCATGAGTTAATTTTTTTTTTAAGATTTCACTTATGAGATGTATGAGATGTCTTTTTCTCTTATTTCACTTGGCATAATGCCTTCAAGGTCAATTTATGTCACAAATGGCAGAAGTTCCTTCTCTAATTAATAATAAATAATATATAGCATTTTCTTTATATACCTACTCATATATCCAATAGTTAGGTTGTTCCCATTATCTTAGTTATTATAAATAATACTGAAGTGATCATGGTAATATAGATATGCTTTTTTGAGTTAGTGGTTTTGTTTCCTTTGGAAAAATACCAAGAAGTAGAATTGCTGGATCATATTGTAGTTTTATTTTTAATTTTTTGCGGGATCTCCATATCTTTCCATGTGACATCTATTTCTATGACTGCTATTTCTGTTAATAGCTTCTATTACTACTCTACCTTATCCCTAAGAAGGTTGCCTTTTGGAAGGCACATTAAAGATGAGTGGAGAGATATATTAATCTACCAGTAAAGTAACACTCCAGTTAATATGACTAGCATTAAGTCAACATCTGTTTAATGCCTTCATTATGGTTTTAGAAATTCTTAATTGATTTAAATAATTATCATACATACACAAATGAGAGAAATTTAGCATTATTTAGACATTATGAAATTAGAAGTAGAAGTCCCAGTAGCATCAACACTACATTATTAAATTGACTACATTAGCAAAATGGTTGGATTCTGTAAATTTTTAAAATGTGGATAAGTTTGCTTAATATCAGCAATAAACGGTAAGAAAATGTGAAAATATAGAAAGAAACACAAAAATGTTTGCACTGATTATTTTCTGTTTGGTAAGAATATATATGACTTTTTAAAATTAAAAATAACCCTGATGTTTACTTAATACTTGACAAATACTGTGAATGGTGTTAAATATTTTTGTATGTTAAAAATTACAACTTTATACTTTGTATCCTGACCAAATATTTTCATTAATCCCCTTGAGATCCATAAAGCCTTTCTGAGTTTTGTTTCTGAATTCTAATGTATCTAAAGACTATGATTGCCAGACTGCATACCAAATGGCACATGCTGTAATTTTCAGTTACTTATGTCTGCTTGAAGTTGTCAATATGCAGAAAAGAGATTTCAAGTAAAACTGCTCTTAATTTAACAGTGGGAATTTAAAAAGAAAACTCCATTCTCTTTGTATGGAGAATAAATATTTGTATATTGTGGTGTATAGTGTATACAGTGTTGACTGGCTTAGTTCAGGCTCTTTGGTAACATTGAGATTTGGGATTAGTATGCCTCACTCCCTAAATCCTTGGAAAGATTTACTTTGTATCTATAAATGTTTAAGAAGAGGAGTGAGTTCATTAGGTTTACTTTAGAGGCTGTGGTAGTGATTATAAATTTTAAGGCTGGGGAGAAAGTTTTACCATTGAAGTCACTGGCTCAGCCAGTTAGTGATAGGACAGGAAGTCAATTCTCCTACCTTCAATTACTTACCCTGCAGTTCCTTCCCTCCTGTGACTTCTAGACCAGTGTTTTATGGTACTATAAAACTTTATTCCTTGACTCACACAATTCTCACTTCACCCCTGGAGGTGTAATTAATGTCATTGAGTCAGATTCAATAGCCTTTCACTCATCAAACTTTTGTGGAATTTAAAGAAATCACAGCTGCCCCAGTTCAAAACTGTTTTGTAGGCATTCTTGCAGCTTGGTGCAAGGCCACATGACAAATCACTAACTTTTAATGTTTGAGTAGAAATAATTTTTCTTTTAAAAAAGGTCCATGTTGTTACCAGTGTCTTCATAACCAACCCCCCACCCCAAGTCTTTTTACAAGATGCCTTGAAACATGAACAAGAATTTTTTTAAAACATTTTAAAAGGACAAATTTATTAGGAAAAGAAAAAAGAAAAAGAAGAACCTGCATAATCACAGGTGAGCAGGAGAGATACCTCTGAAAGGGACAGGTTTGTTTAAAGAGGCAGACACAGGTGGACAATCTTGTGAGAAGAGCTGCTGTGAACAACAAATCTTAACATAAAAAGCCACCCCTGTTATGGATTGCTAAGGAGAGCGAAGAGTAGACTATGAAAACCTATAAGTGCACACTTACTATCTGGGCATATTTGCTTACAGACTGGATCACAGCAGGAAGAAAGTTTCTAACCTCAAACACCTTTTAGATTAGAGGTGGAAACCTGTTGCGCAAGACACATTGCCTCTTATCTAAAAAACGCCATCTCTATATTAACAGGCAATTGTTAAAGTGCTGCAACTTCATATGATGAGTGGGCTGTCAGTTATACTTGAGTAATGACTTTCCGTGTAGATTGAGTGGGTCATAAATTCAGTAATCCCGTGTACCTAGGCCCCACCTCAGTGGTCTCTGCTTCTACCATCTACCTAAAAACCTTCAAACTCTTAATCATTAGTATTCTCTACTACCCTCACCCCCTATCTCCACCCTGATCTTATATTTCTTCTTTAAGAGAATCTCTATCATTTATTTACTCTAGAAGCCCCCTTTCCCTGTTACTGTCCTCCCTCTAGTGCATTCCAAAAAGAATCTCAGTCAAATACAACTACAAATTGAGTCATAAGTTCATTGCTTGCTTTATACTGTGATTCCATGCCACAATTCTTCCAACTCTGTTTCCTCCACCCACCACCTTGATCTATGTAAAGTCTGTGTTTAACACCCAAGTTATAGACTAAAGTCATACATGAAATTGGAACATAAAATGAGGGGTCAGGAAAGGATTTGAAGTTGAAAGGTATTTTCTTATTTTCCCTAAATAAGTGTAACATATGAGTTCACGAGTTGATTGAATTATATTGATTAATTGAAAATGCCTCTCTAGTAAATGATTTTGTTATATTAATATCACTTTAGTTAACATTTCCCCTCCAAATTTCTATAATATAGTTAGATCACTTTCATGTTATAACACTTGCCAACGAATTGCTAGGTTCTATATGCATGGTCTTCAATTCCACTTATTGATGATATTGAACAATTAGGTTACTCATGTGACTTAACTATTATAATACTTGATTAGTATTCATCACTCCAGAGTTTGATATTGTGTTTACAAGAAATTTGACTATCAGTGCCCTTTAAGGTTCATGGTAGTACTGTCGGTTTTGGGTATCACTGAACAGACCTATAGATTATGTGTCTTTGGTTTTGGAGGATTGGCACCACTACCTTGTATTTGTAGAAGTCAGGATGCACGTGTGCGAACATTTCTGTGGGCTAGCTATCTAGAACTGTAATTTCTGGATTAAAATGAAAATGCTTTAAAAACATAGGTAAATTTAACTAAATTGCTCTCTAAAATAGAAATTGCCATTTTGCTCTCATCATTACCCTTGGTATTGTCAATATTAGATTGGAAATCTTGCAAATAGTATAGATAAGACCTTTCCTTTTTTTTTTTTTTTACAGTTTGCCTTTACTTGGATAGTGATCTACTCTCTATTAATGCCTTTTATCTATTTATAGAGGTTTGAAAATTCAAATTCAAGCATGGCTTTAGGTGAGAAGTGAAACAGGAAAGCTGTCCAACTGCACACCAGACTTCACATGCTATCTTTTTACTGCTGCTGCTTTTAATCTATTATTCAAATCTTATTTGCCAGCTTTCACTCTCTCTTATTTGAAACTTAAAATTCTAGGTTTTATGTTTCATTCTGAAGAAAAATGTTTGCCTTTCATCAATTTATTGTATAGTTTGATAGATTTAAAGCCAGTCATTATGGAAAGAAAATTAGAGTAAGAATATTTAATAAATAAATGGGATGTAACACTTCAGCTAATTGCCTAAATTTGATAAAAGATGTTTCAACTCTAGATATTTTTATACCTCCATTCTTGTAAACATGAGCCCCTGATCTACATGGAGCTTATAATAAAAAGGGTATTTTCTCATCTTTATTAAATTATTCCTTCTGACTCAAACCTTTTTTATGCACTGAAGCATTTTTCTTAGTTTTTTTGAATTTTATATGAAATTCTACCATAAGCAGCCAACTTATTTAAAATATTTTCAGGCAAGAATGGTTACATTGTGGTAGTTTATATTTTAAGACTTCTGCTGTGGAATAGAGTCAGTGGTGGCATGAAATTCTGACCTAACTGAATTTATTATTATTAATTGTTATTTTTTTACAAAGGCACAATAATTCTCATATTACTTTAAAAATTTCATGTAAATATAGAAACAATGTCAAGGATCCACCTAGATGTTTTCCTCACTGAAATCATAACTTACCAGTACTTTAAATATGTATATTGTTTAATTAGTTTAGTTTCAATGCTACAGGATATTGTAGAGAAATATTTCAAAATAATTGATAGAGTTTGTATTTGGTAGGTAGAAGTAAACACGGGGAAAGTGAAGTCAAGTTGTATTTTTGTTAGCTTAGAAATGAGACAATGAAGCACAAGGAAAGTAGAATCTTGATAAAACCTTTGTTCTTTTTAATTCTTGCCTCAATAAGATTCCCTCCGTTTAGACTAGAATGTCCATTGACTTACATGTCACTTGAATGTCTGTATGCGTGTTTTTTTTTTCCTGCTTGAGAAATTTTACTAAATGATAACGTGCTCTCTTCTGAGAAAGAAATGTGGAAAGATAAAGTTATTGAAGTTTAGACTTCAGCACTGACTTGGTTTGGACAGACTTTTTGAAAACCTATTCTGAAAGTTTCATCAAAACTGTGCTTAAATCTGAGAATGTTTTCATTATGAGGAAAGGGATGCTGTCTCTGACAAGGTTTCTGACACCATTGAGTATTAATATATTGATCTTGTAGTGTTTGTGCTATCTATCTATCTATCTATCTATCTATCTATCTATCTATCTATCTATCTATCTATCTATCTATCTATCTATCTATCTATCTATCTATCTATCTATCTATCTATCTATCTATCTATCTATCTATCTCTCTCTCTCTCTCTCTCTCTCTCTCTATCTATCTATCTATCTATCTATCCATCTATCTATCTATCATCTATCTATCTATCATCCATCCATCCAGTTTTGGACCTCATGGAAAGCCAAACTAGCTGTCTAAATGATGCATTCAAAGAGAAGAAATGGTCAATACATTCACTATTAATAAGTAATGTTGTGATTAAATGATGATAACCAAAAATCTTTTACTAGATAGAGAAAATTACAGAAAGAACCGTAATTCTTCACTAGTAAGTAAAACCCATGTATACCTGTTAAACTTCACATCACACCAAGTCTAGAAAATCTTTTTAATAGGAAGGGGGATTTATAGTGAAGAAAAGATCATCTTCTTTAACTTTTACAGTTTCAGTTACCTAAATTATTACCACTTTCTTGAAGTGTATTTTCAAATTTTTATAAACCTGAATTGTTGATGTTCTTAAAATGTAGTAGAGAATATTATAGGTTTCTTTGCCAATCTGATATGAAACTATAAATTCAAAGCCTCAAAGCAGATCTTTGCCTTTTCTTGAGGAAATTGAGTTGTGGATTTCTGTTTTACATGGCTTTGGCATCTCACAGAGCTCCCTTCATAATGAAAAATGATCTATATCTCATCATGCTTGAACTGAGTCAGGAGCAACTGCTGAAATAAGCCAGAATGTGCCTGATCTGGGTGAAGGAGAGCCCACCAGAAATCCCTCCATGAAAAAGAAAACAAAACAAAGGAATGTTTAAATATGAGCTTGAGTGGTTTCCAATTTTACCAAAATGTAAAATGGCTTCAGCTGGGAATTTTTTTTTTTTCAGTACATTTACTCTCTATTACTTTGTTCAGTGGCTTTCTCTAGATTGTGTTTCCAATGCTATGCAAAAAAAAAAAAAAATAGTGGGAGAGATAAAAGAATTAAGAAACAGGAAAAGAAATGGGTAAACACAGTAATGATCTTTGGAAAAATACCAATTTTTTGTCTAATATTAATGAGGGCTATTGTAAAAATTGATACAACAAAATTACTTTTAATTCACTTTAATATTTTTGAAGGTCATAAAGTTCCTTCTTTATATATGTTTTGTTAAAGATGAATTGTAAAATGAAGGCTGTTAAGCAAGGGTGGTAGGATGGTATTCTGATACTATAATTTCCTAATCATTAAATCATCTCACTTAAGTAATTCTTTGCTGATGTTACTAGTTGTAGACTATATGTCTATCCAATAAGACACTTATTTATAGCAGCGAGTCTGACTTATGATGTGGTTCAATGTTTACTACATTTTTTCTCAAAGGATGCAGCACTACCATGCCATCATAAGACTGGCATGAGCAATACTCTGAACTTTATAATAGCTTGAGGTTATGCCCATCAGAGGGAGCTGTAGTGGATAATTCTAAAACTATCTAATTCCATCTCACTTGTCATTTAGTGTAGTGGTTTGAACTTGACTCTGATACTTTCTTGCTTTTCATTAATATCTTTTATATTTTAATAAACTTCTTTTCATTGCATAGAAATGCAAAATCACTTCTAAGGCTGTTTGGCATTTAATTACTCATTAGCTCCATAATGAGGTTAGATACAGTCACATTCATACTGTCTGTCTGGGCTCCCTTGTTCTCTGAGGCTTACTTTTGGACTTTCAATTGTGTCTAAGAGATTTGGATTACTCACACCTGTTTTGAATTCCTTCCCTTAAGAAGCATGTACTTACATGTTTCTGAAACAAAGGATTGGTGGCCTGTTTTCATATCCACATCCCATGTTCATACAACTGCTTTTCCTTTATTTCACTTACTGAAAGAACACTGGACTGACTAGCAACCTATATATTGCTAAAAATAAATAACTGATCAACTGAATAATTGCATTTGTTCAAACATATACTATGTATATAAATATTTACATGTTTTATGCACATGTGTGCATTATGTAATTATGATGATGATGTGAAGTATATTTTCCTTTGTGGTCTTAAAAGTTTGAAACCCAAATTAGACCTTGAAGGTGTCCTTATTTCATTTATTGACTTCTACCTCTGCCCAGCTAGACATTCTGATTTGGTTTCAGACCCAGTACTGTCAGTCAGACTCCATTGCTAGTTCAATTTCCTTACTGTGTCCTACTGTTTATTACTTGTCATGAAACAGGAGAAAGAAAATTGAATCATATATACATGATGCAGAAATAAAAACATTGGATTGTAAGCTTTCACCAGACCCAGTATTATCTGCAGTTTTCAAGAATACTTAAGATTAGAGTGACATAAGCCAGGGATGGGTGAGATATCACATGTAGGCGAAGTTCAGCCTGCTAATGGATTTTGTAAATACAGGTTTAATTTGACTATGTTAGCTTTCTTTGTGAATGTTTTCTTGCTATGTTGACACAACTACGTATTTTTGACCAAGATGGTATATAGTCTTCAAAATCTAAGATATTTATGAACTGACTTTCTATTGGTAAAAATTGCTGACCTCTGATCTATAGGAAGGTGTTTCCTAACTGAAACATATTTATCTGATTAGTGTTCTGGGAAGACTGAACAGTATATCTGAACTCACTGAACTCATATCATACTATGATAGTATTTCCATTATGAAAGTTCTCTTTAGTCTTTCTGTAAATCTTATGGAAATAATAGGTATTTTTTTTCTCATTTAGTTTTTCTCACTGACTGTTGAATATGCAGCTTGTGTGGAATCTGTGTGGAATAAACTGTAAATAATGGAATGTGAAAAAAATTAGGTTACTTTGATGAACTATCTCTTGTGTTAAAAGTTTTAAATACATTATTATTGCTAATCATCATATCATCTAATTGTAGCTGTTATGATCTTGATTTTTACTGGGGAGAAAAATTGAAGCTCAAAGATGTAAATAGCAAAATTATGCGCATTCTCTTATTTCTGCCATCAAAGTGGTGGTGTCTGTCAGTTCCCTAAAATTCCTTGAATTTTATAGAGCTTTGGAGATATTCATATTGTTTCTATGCAAGGATGGAAGGGAATTAAATTGGCCTTGTTATTCTGTTCTGGTTGATTCAATCTTATTAAAGGAAGAGTATTTAGTCAGTTGGAAGTATAGCATTACTTTGGATCATAGACAATTTGAATAGAAGTTTTATTAGCTAAATAACCTTGGATTATATATATTTAACATATATTCTTGGTTAGAAGTGGAACTCTAGGGATAAACAATTAGATAATTTGTGGGTATGTTTGAAATGAGCTCTACTCTAATCATTAAGAGTCATTTGTATCTATCAATAAATGATAGGCTTGGGTTTCCACAAATGTGTTTCAAGTTTCTTTTCCTTTGTACAGAAACTAGGCTCACATAATATTTTCACATTCTAATTAACAAATGGAATGGCAAAGGTTTTTTTTCCCCCCTCTGGAACTGAAATGATTATCTTTTAAGTAACTCTTACTCATAGATTTCCTTATTTTTCTTCAGTAAAATATCTTTAGTTTCAAACAAAAGATAGTGTGATTTACTGTTATTTGGTGTGATTTATTATAACCAGCGACTCAAACATATGCCTTCAAAGGCATTTATTTTTTTGCATCTACTTGGATTTTTGTTTTCCTATTTGAATTTCAGTACTTAAATTGAGAAAAAGCATTGTTTATTCTCAGAACAGATATGAACTCCCCAAATATTGATCATAGTATGTCAATTCCTATTTTGGCCTTCAGTAATCCCAGAAGTGTACCATCCAAAGGAAAAAGCTATTGATGGCACATAGCAGCTTCCCAAAACATCAATTTTACACTTTTTCTGGGACTAGAGTATATTGTTGTAGATTACAAATAGAATCGCATTCAAGATATTTGGTAATAGCTTCATTTAAAAAATATGAAATGTATTTCCTTCTTTATGATGAGTTTTGGGGTTGTACATATACATTTATATAATGATTACCATAAATGACTTATTTGAAGTTAGTTTAATTCAATATCACCTGTTTTCTAATGTGACATGTTTTGAGCCTTCTTTGTGATTTTAATGGAAACAAAACCATTTCAAAGCTGATCACTAATATTAACAACTTTGTATATCTCAGCTTGTTACACAATTGGGAAATTTCCAGTTTTGAGGGCTATAAGAAAAAGTATTGCTTTTACCAAAATAATTTGTCTAGGATTTTCACTTTTTAAGACCTCATATATTCCAAAAATGACTTAAGAAAACTAAAGAAAATGGTCTGTATCTGTAACTAATTGAAGCTTGTTTTTTTCTTTTTTAACAAATGGTAAAGAACTGTAAAAGATAATTATGTATGTTATTTGCTATTATATCCAGCCAGAAAACTAAAACTGTGTTGGTGACTTCGAAAGCAGAATATAGATGATCCTAGGATAATACCTTTTAAAAGATTGTCTGGTATAAAATGTTCAGCACTGTCCTGGGCTCTACTATTATTTGCTTATATATATATATATATATATATATATATAGAGAGAGAGAGAGAGAGAGAGAGAGAGAGAGAGAGAGAGAGAGAGAGAGAGAGAGAGAGAGAGAGAGAGAGAGAGAGAGAGAGAGAGAGAGAGACCGACAGACCAACCAACCGACTGACCACCATGTCTTGCTTTTTTGCCCGTGGAACTGCAGGCTCACATTGCTTGTGGTACCATGGACTGAAGCAATCCCCAGCATCAGCTTTTCAGGTAGCTAGGTTTACAGCTGTGCACCACCACCCCAGTTCTTTTTTTGGTACTAGATCTCGCTATGTTGCCCTGGGTAAGACTCCAACTACATTCCCCAGTCTCTGCTGTGGCTTCTTAGGCTGCCGCTTATAGGCACGTGCCACTGTGCCCGGCCCTATTATTTGTTTATTTTTAAAGTCCAAATTTGTGTAAATTAACCTGACCCTAGGTTTTGTTGAAAATTTGACTTCAAAAAAGTATTTGAGTTTATTATTCAATCTTTCATTTCTAACTAGAAAGTGTCTCTATTTCCATGCTGTCTCATAGAGCTATCCCTATTTGTATAATAAGCACCCAGTCTCTCTAAATGCTATTTAGGAATTAGCAATCTGTGAAATGTCTCCTCTGAAGTAATTTTCCTCTAAGGGTCAAGGAACTTGTGGTTGCCATTTCTCTGACATGTGTTTTCTCAATATATAGGTTATATGGTTTTGAGGGTAAAGCTTCTATTGCTTTTAAAAAAAAAACTACTTAATATTTCTTAGTACAGCCCTCTCAGTGAGCAATTTAGAATTGGAGAGAAAATCTGGCAAGTACAAATTAACCTGATTTTTATTTTCAGGTGAACAGCTTGCAAAGGCCTGTTAAGTGTCTTGCTGTATTGGAAGCAAGATCGTTGTGGTGATAGATCTGTCCCATAGCTGATTGATTGGCAGAGAGGAATTAGCAATCTGTGAAATGTCTCCTCTGAAGTAATTTTCCTCTAAGGGTCAAGGAACTTGTGGTTGCCATTTCTCTGACATGATTTGCAGCTACTCATTGTAGCCTTATCACCCGTTAGCAACTGAAAGCGTAAAATGTTTCCTCCTTCATTTTTTATCTTCTAAACCTAACTAAACTTTCTGAACACAGCTTCAGTGTTTTCTTGTTTTGTTCTGTCCGCTAGTTCATTGAAATTTAAAAGTTATGATTGGGTTTTTATTTATGATTTAGAAACTTGCTAAGATATGTCTCATATGGATTCTAATGCTATATGCAAAAATGGTTTGATCTTAGGAGTATTTGTATTGATGATTATATAAAAGTCAAGACTTTGGCTAGGACTGTCTATAATGAAATTAGTCAGAGAGATTATAAACCATCTCTTATAAGGCTGAAAAAAATTATCTACCTCCATATTGTCCCTTTTCTCCTGAAGTTCTACATGACTGTTAGAGATTTTGTCATTGCTGGATAAAGTCATTTAGTGATTTCAAGACAAATATAGAGTAAAATTATAAATATTTAGTGACATCTAAAGTCTCTTGTATTTAATTTTCATTTTGCCCTGTCCCCCTACGCACATTTCATACATACTATACAGAAATTTCTGAGGATATTTGAGATTTGTCAACATACTGTTTTCATTTAGTCTTGTATGCTTTTGCTCTTTTTCTCTAACTTAAATTCCTTTGCTTTCTGGCCTCGTACAACCTTAGTCATCTTTGTAGACTTAACTGCATGAAATTGTTTCTAATTAACCATGGTACAGCTAGAGAATTTGCATGTGTTTTGTGTTTTTGTGACTTTGCTCCTATTGCTAATATCTTTTAGAATACACTTCAATGTGCATGTTCGTGTGTATGTTTGTGTATAAATGTATGTATATAATTTTTTTTGGTTCTACTCCACTCCATGCCTGCCTATGCAATTCATCAAGCAAAGAATAGTATTTTTTTGTATTTTATATCATCTAATTTAGTACTGTGTGAATTCTTAACCTTCTAACAAAATTCTTTATAAAGACATTAAAAAAAATCATTTACCATAGGTGTACTGACATGTTTTATATGTGGTAAATAGATATGATGTGTCTTAGATTAGAATTTGTTGTAAACTGAAATAAAAATGATACATATTTTGAAAAAAGTCTTACTGGTCAAGTAGACCAATAACTATTTTTAAGACTGTTGACTGATAGGACAATGATGTGCAACAAATAGTAAGGATTGACCACTTACTTTGTATAGCCATTCCTAGTTGTTACTGCTAATCAAAGTCCAGGAATCTAAAATTAACAGTGGCAATGAAGGACAGCTATTAAGAACATTTATCTTGCAAATGAACCAATGTAGATTCCACTGGTAGTTTAAATTTATAAGGGAATGTCACTTGTACTACTCTAAAGGGCAATGGGGACTTTGATTGTGTGGTTTTCAAAGCAATAAGTCATTTTAGGGTTGTGACAGCAAATTATATTTTGAGAAAAACTTTCCTACTGCATGTGAATATGGGTTTTTTAGCAATCTCTTTTCATTGATTAATTTTAAATTGAAAAGACCATTTTTCACAAGCCTTTATTAAAAATGTTATTGTAGGCTTGTTTAAGGGCAATATTAAACTTTCAATGTGCTGGTTTGGTTATATTAAAGTATTGATATAACCATGAGTGGTTCAAGGATATCCACTTAAATATCCTGCTTTTGTAAAAGGTTGTTCAGACACTAGTGTTACTGGGACATCTTTGATTTTGCTTTCTGTTCCTGTTATGCTGGATTGTCATGGTCATTGGCAAGGAATATAACTTACTCGCTTTGAATTTAGCAAACTTTTGATGAAGAAAATGAACCCTAGTTTTTAGAAAAGTATTTATAGGCCTGAAGTCACTACCCCCTACTCTGCTCAGAGAATTCACTGAATTTCTGTATAAAGAAATTCCCATGGAAACTAAACAAATTAGCTACTTGAAAGGAGACAGGTTATTGGTTTTTCTCATTAAGTTCACTGCTGGATTTTCATTACTTCTAATCCATTTTCTTTCAAGATTAGACATATAGGCCAGTTCTTATTTTAACAATTTGAATAAACAGAATAGGTTGAATTGTGTGTGCCTGTGTATGTAGACTGAAAAGTAAAAGCAGTCGTTGTCCTAGTGCCTTAAAACTAAACATGAATATAAAGCCTGGGAAAATGACTTATGTAAAGGGGAAAAGGTAACTTCTATTTTTAAAATATTTTAAAATGAAGTGGAAGTGGTGAGAGTAATTATAGACTGATTGAGTAGTTTTTACCCTTCAGTTTCCCCCTCTTTTTGTCATAACTGTGTATGAAAGTAATCTAAATCAAGCAAGAAAGTGTGTATCACTGACCTTAAGCATTTTAGAACCTATAAAGCTCTGTGTATTTCATTTGCTGTTATGAAATGATTTCAAACTGTTCTTTTACATCAAGTAATGTGATTAAGTCTATTCATGTCTTTGAACTTGCACAACAAAAAAGGATAGTTTTCACTCTTTTTCCTTCCTCCCTTCTCTCCACTAAAGTTGTTAAAAACTATTTAGATTTTAAGTGACTTGTGTACTTTAGGAACAGCTTGTTGTACATACATCCCTATGTGCTTTCAAACTCTGCTTAGTCTTCCTTCTATTACTCCAACTAGTTTCTTATTCAACTAGAAATTACTGATAGAAATTTAACTTTCTGTGAAAATTTGATTAATGGTAATAAGGAGTACCATTAATTACTGAAATTCTGAGTGCCATATTTAACATTTAAATTTATTAAAATCTTTTATTTATTTTTCTATTTTTAACAAATCTGTTTCAAATGTAACAGCAGTCCTTCTTTCTCCTTTTAGGTGGCTGTACTTTTGATGATGGTCCAGGGGCCTGTGATTATCACCAGGATCTCTATGATGACTTTGAATGGGTACATGTCAGTGCTCAAGAACCTCATTATCTGCCTCCTGAGATGCCTCAAGGTGAGAATCATTCTGCATACACAGATTAGGGGAGTCATTTTGGAATATGTAATATTTTCTTATTTTTAGTATTGCCAACATGTGGTTGTTATAGTAAACATGTAAGTGCTAATTGATTTATCACACTTCAGAATCTAGATGTATTGCTAATATCCCCTTGGTTACTGTCTTTATTCCTGTAGTCCTAAAGAATACTCAATATCACTTCCTTACGATCTTTACAAATATAACAATATTAGTAGAATGTAAGTATTAGTGTCTTTTCCTATTTTATAAAAGCAAAATAAAAATTAATCAAGTAATAAAAGAAACTCCAAAAAGCAAAACAATATATAACCTAAAATATCAGATCAACCTAATTATTTAAACTTCGGTCAGATTTTATCTTACTGAAGGGAATGACTTTTATTCCAAGGAGAGAAAAGAGCTTCTCTCATCGCCTCTTGGTTGTGAACATGTCAGTGATGAGGAGAGACAGCATGGAGATCAAATTGTCAAATGGAGGTCTTTTCTGAATGTATTGTAGGAAAATAGGACTGAGTTCTGTTCATCCTTGACCCAGGCCTTGTTGCATCATTTGATTTTTGGTTTTGTGAAATAATACTGTTCAAGCCAGGTTAACGTATGTTTTCTCTTAAATGTAAAAAACATATCAGCTATCATAGTGCATCTATATATCTATATATATCTATATATATCTATATACACACACCCCATTTTTGCACTATCAAGCTAATTTTGTGTCTTTAATTCTACATATTAATTTGGAATTTCTAAATTTCTAATTTCTAAATTGCATGCATGTTTAGCAGTAGCTTATTAAATTATTCATATCTGTTCAACAATGTTTACTAAATTATAGCTCTTGAAAATATATAGAGAAATTTCATTATAATTTATTTCCATTTCTTAGTAGTCTTTTTTTCTAAATTGTGGTAGCATTGATTTATAATACTGTACATAATATATGGGAATAAGTTCACATATCCTCTGAAATATGTCACTGCCCCACACCCACCATCAAATACCTTATGTTCTTTTTTCCTAGGTCAATTGTCCCCTTCTCTTCCCACTCCCAATCTTCATTCGACTAGTAGCCTCAGTTCTCAGTCATAGTAAACAGGAACTTTAAAGTATATTAAGGAGAACAAACTATTTTCTTTACATTGTTTATAAAATATAGTACAGTATTTCATTATATAGCATTAAACCATATAGATTTACTATATACTTTAATGATACTTATGAATATGAATTATCCATATATTATATGATTAATATAACCATCAGTAATAGTTCTATGTCATGTAATTTGATGGACTCTTACTGATAATTTATTTTAAAAAAAATTTTAATATTTTTACTAGATTATTCTTAAATGTCTTTTATAATTAATTTCAGTAGTTACAGAAAGTTCTCCCTAAACTAAGTGTTAATTTTGGGTATCACCATTGGAGATAAGAAAGGCAGTTTTGGTGATTGATAGGAGAAAATTTTATCAGTAATTTCCTGGTACTTGCTAATTAAAATTTACACAAAACAAAAGCCTATAAGCAGTAATTAATCACAGACCCACAAAGTCACTAAAACTGAAGTTGTTTCCAAATTATGTTTTTAAATGAAAATAGCACATATATTCTCTAGGAAGTTGTATTGGTAGTATATTCTTGAGAATAGGGTGAATCAAATCAGTTTTTATTTTGACTGTCTATGACTTACCAAGCAAATGGTTATTTTTGAGTCTGAACTGAGCCATGACAGAGGAATAAACAGGTATTACCTTTGCTTCTTATGTTTGACCCCTATTTTGTTAGTGAACTTACTTAGTTTTGGGCATAAAGTTGTATTGTTCTTTCAAAGATACTAAATGTTATTGCCCTGGTACATTTTAATTAGTGAAGTTCTAGTAATGTTTCACCTGATTTTTCTCTGTGGTATATTTAGGTTTTTTTTTTTTTTTTTTTTTTAAATATAAAATTAAAAGGGGTGAGCTGGAATGCACACATTTTGACTGTTTATCATCAGAGAATAATCAGAAAGAGGTTGATTTATGGAAATGTTGCCATTGTTAATTACCATTGAAGATGGGTAATGAATAGCTGAAGAGATACTGCTCAGATGACCTTGTTGGCTCACCTTTGATGAACGGCTTAATCGGTGGTTACAGTACGGGATGATCTGCACAGAAAATGAGCATTTGAAATTCAGCCACATCTTCCAATTAATAGAACATTAAGTAATTAATCATGCAGAGGAGGGAGAAAGGTCACGGCCGTTTTATTTTTGTCAAATATAACTTGTATAACTTCAGAGAAGGTGGGAAAAAAGCACCTATGGGTATAGTTTTATTTTATTATTCTAAATTTGCAATACATACTTTCCCCCATTTTCTTTTAAATTACTGAACATTATCTGTTTATAATTTGTATATAGAAAATATTTCGATGTATTAAACATGTAGCATTCATCAGTTCATTTTTTTTGAGACTAGATCTCACGCTATGTTGATTTTTATGTTAAATAGCTTTTTAGTTTTGTTTGTTTTTTTAACTTTTTATGTTAAATGGTTTTTTAGTTTTCAGTTAAATAGTTTTTAAATAAAAAATAGACATACTAGTTTTTCCACTCACTAAAAAGATGGTGATTAAAAGAAAGTTAAGATGGATAGAGAGAATAGAAAACAGAAATGAATTCTCTTTATGGAAAGATATAGTGTGATTCATAAGCTTTTAAACTTTTCTCTTGAAGTTCCTTGCCTCGAATTTTTTTGTTTAGCAGCAATGATTGTAGCTCAAAGAACTATTGAGTACATTTAAAATGGCATGTGAAAGAATGTGTACCTTCTGTGAAGGGGGCCCAATGAACTATAAGGAGGACTGTGGATGTCTTGAGTGGTGAGTATGGTATGGTGACAGGCATCTGAGAACATGTGATCCTGTATCTCTGAATCCCATACACTATTGTAAACTAGTTATGTGAATAAATTTAAAAAAATACTAAATACATCCAAATGGTCCCAAATCATGAAATTAAACAAACCTATTCAATTCAATTATCAAGAATATTCAAATTTAAACCACACACAAAAAGAGACAGTCACAATTTCAAGTATTCATTTGAATATGAAGACTATATTCCTAATTGGAGTGTAATTATTTTTTAAAAACCAATGTCTAAAAAATTCATTTTTTGCATCTAAGACCAGCAGAACCAAAGAACTGAGTCACGTGTTCTCCAAATGACTTCTACAGGAGTATTTACAGCATCATATTTGTAATCTCTCCAAATGGGAAAAAATTGCAAATTTCTGTTGAAAGTGAAGTATAAAAATAAATGGTGATATGTTCATATAACACACACACACACACAACACACAGCACTGCAATTTATAACAAGCTACTGCTATCCAAAATATGGATGAATTTCCCAGACATAATTTTGAGGGGGAAAAAAAGCTAGCTACAAAAAATTTTGTACTGTATTTCACTTACATATCTTTAAAAAATAGGCCAAACTGGGTGATGATAATCAGAATCAGGGGAGTAGTTACTGCAGGGAAAGCATAGGTGTTGTTAGTACTTATGTACCCTGAAGAGAGCTCTGAATGCTGGTAATATTCTCTTTTTGATCTGTATGATATTTTCCCAACAATGTTCAAAATGAATAATCATTGAGCTCCTAATTTTGTAATTTTCTGCATATATCTTATATGTTAATTAAAGCTGCTATAATATAACTAAAATGTAGCCAGTTCACAGGGGTAGTATGGAGAAACTATGCTAATAATTAAGGAAAGTTCAGATTGGAATAAAATATATCCAATAGGGGACAAGCAAATGGATTCAAGGTCTTCATTGACCACCAATCTGGACTCCCTCACAGGGTTCTTGTGGTACCATTAATTTGAAATCCTGGGTCTTTTGTATGTTCTTTCCCCTCTGCTTATTTACAGCGTCATACTCATAATGGATTCATCATCATATTGTAATGTAGTTATAAGACTTTTACCATGACTATTAGTATTTGGCTTTGGTCTTTAAGGTAGATTTCACCTATGTATTTTTGTTATAATTTGGAATCTACTGTCACCAAGAAAAGTCCATTTAGAGTTTTCCTTCCTCTACCTATAGCTCCCCTACCCCCTTTTGATGAGAACTACTAAGATATTTGAGCAACTTTAGATACATAATAAAGTATTACTAACTATAGTGATCTTCCTGTTCATTAGTTGGCAATTCCAACTGTCCCATAAAAGTTGGGTGTATTTAAAATAAAAATGGTTGAAAAGAATTGTTGAATGAGATGAAAAAATTGTTCTTTGATCTCAAGTACATCTGTGTTCATGATCTTTTCTTCTTTTCTACTTAAGACCTCATGAAACAAATTCACTTGACCATTTGCGGTATGTTCTGTCCCAGATCTGAGAGTACAGATTGTGATTGACATCTCAATTCTTTCATCCTCGATGTAATTTCAGTTGCTTTTTTTTAAAACAGGTTTTTGTAAAATGATTAATTGAATTTTAGTTTATAGTCTCTAGGGATTCTCTTTGACAGTATTTAAAATTGACTATATTATATCCTACTTCAATCCAGTGCTTTTCACTGGCAGTAATATAAATCATTACGCTTAGTTCCTTCTTTTAAAAGTACACATACACTATATAGATTCTTAATGTATACAGACTTAGTATATATTACAAATAAAAGAAAACTATTGTAATTAAGTTGATCTGAAGACAGAAGTGAAAAATAATTTCTCCTGTTATTAAACTTAAGTATGATCCAATTAAATTATTGTACATTTCAATTCTGCCCCCTTGTAAAATTCCTGAAATAAAACTTAGAGAGCAAATCATATTATATAGAGAAGGATGAAAATTGATAATGATATTGAAGAAATGTGCTTTTATATTAATTTATTTTTAGAACTATGTAATCTTTTTCTTTTTTCCCCCAGTCTCAGAGTTGAAACAAATTATTATCCAGATTGTTATAAATAAAGCTTGGCTTCTTCAAGTATTTATTTAGAGAGCCTAAGTGTGTTTGTGCATTCAATAGCTAATGTGTATGTGTCACATGGCTTTGTTCCTGGCTTCCTTCTGATAGTCTGAGAAAGCAAAAATCAAATCAAATAAATCACTGATGTCAACAATTTGATTCATAAGATAATATTTTATAAGTAACACAATTTCAGCTGAGTTTTCCCTGTAATATTAGTCTCTGAGTTTTATTAGAGAAGACTTGATCTCAATTTATTATATTTTAATGCAAAATCTCAAGGGAATCTTATGTGTTGATTTACCATTTCTAATCTATAATCTCTCTGGGAACCTTAACCACTCATTAGAGTACATGGATCACTTTTCCTAATTTTTCTTTACTCTGTTGTAGATATTTGAGGATAAGGCATAAGTTATTGTAAGATAATAACTTCCAAAAATCTCACAATCTGAATTAACAGAATTGTTTGACAGAAAATCTACCAGAATCAAAACATGACAGTAGTGATAGAGTGAAGAAGGTATGTGCTTCTAGTGGTGGTAGTGAAATAATGAATTGCAATGTTATGGATAGTTTTGGTTGTGTTAGAGGATAGAGCAAATCAGACCATAATAGTGGTTTATTTTCTTTTTGTCATCTAGTCAACATTGTTCATTAATAGAGACAGACAGACAGAGGGAGAGAGAAAGGAGAGGAGCTTGTATGTTTACTGAAACAGATGGGAAGCTCTAAGTATTAGATTATGGGTGAAGCACCTGAAAACCTCAGAAGTAGGCAGAAATCCATCTGTAATGACTTGGCAGCTATTAAAACAACAATTCTTCCTAGTGCTCAGATATGTAAAATTGATACCAGGGGGCCAGTGGTCCAGAAAGCTGTTTGCTTTGGACTCCTTATTCCTTTTCCCTCTTCTCTCCTGTACTGTCACATTTTCAAGGTGGCATCTATGAAAAGTACACAGAGATGGAATCCTGAGAAAAGGTTGAAAACAGTCATTGGTTCAAGTTTAATACTTTCAGATAAAAATCTCCAAGATAAAGGTACTTGCTGTTTATTAGTTCCAACTTTTGGGTATGGTTTATAAATTTCACTATTATATGAGACATGATGTTTCTATATTTGTTAGTAAAAAGCATTTTGTGAGATGCACTTCAAGACTGTAAATATTAACTTACTCATTAAATGATCATTAGAATAAATCTAGTTAACATCCACAACTATATGTAATTCTAGATTTTTCCCACTTGTGATCAGATTTTTTATTATCTCTCAGCAACTTTTTCAGATATACAGTAGAGTATCATTAGCTATAGTACCTTCCTGTTAGATCCTGGGATTTAACATATGTATAAGTGAACCTTTTTAATCTCTGAGTTACTGTCACTCATTTTTAATCCTCCCAGGAACCCTGCAAAGTAGTGATAATTGATATGTGTGTGCCACCAAAGGACAGAGTTTGAAATTAAATCTGTCTGTCTAATATCAATATTAATCTGACTTTGTTTCCATCTTGTCTCTTAATTATGGGGTAGGTAAAACTTCTCCTTGACTTGGTCATGGGCATTGAAATCTATCATGTAATGAGCTATGTATTAGAGGTAATATCTAATTATTTTCTATTACTTTTTAAAAATAATTTATATATAAATTTCACATCACTGTGATCTCTGGGGTTCACCTCCCCTCCCTGACTGTTCCCACCCTATCCCCTCCTCCCCAAGTTGTGTACTTCAGTTTGCTTTTTGGCTTGTTTTGGCTTTTCTTCATGGATTTTGTTTATCTTTCCCGTGTCCCATATAGTAGTGAAACCATTTAGTTTCTTTTTGACTTGTTTCTGCTAATATGAATTCTACTTAATCAAAAATATTTTTCCAAAATTTGAAAGTTTTCAGTGAAAAATCTCTTCATCTTAACATGACATTTGAGAAATGGAATAGCTGACTCAGGATTTCCTCCATAATAATCCTACCTCCTTAAAACTTTTTTGTCCTTTCTTTGATTTACTTGCTTGTTATTTTTAGTTATTTGATGAACACTTGCTGCATGTTTGTTTAAGTAAACCTTTTGAGACACACATATTATTATCCGCTGTCTCATTAGAGCATGTATGATAGAAGAATATTCATGGACTAAGCTAAAGTTGAGGGTTTGAAATAATTTTAAGACTTTGTTTGCAGTGCAGTATTTATAGACTAGAATTATGGGCCTTTTTCAATGTGCGCTTCCACACCATGTTATCTTGTGTCTCTTAGTGCTTTTGCCCTTAGTGCAGAGAAGATAGTTTACCACATTTGAGTTGCTTATTAAAAACAGTAGGAGTTGGAGGCAGTGCAGGGTCAGAGAGTGAAAGGCTGTAATGGACTACTTGAAGGGTGAGCCACTTCATGAAGGCTGGTTTTTAATGTAAGGACTATTACCCTTGTGGACATAAATGCAGCATGAAGAATGTCTAAATTACAGTGGACAGAAATGGCATGCTGAGATAGGAATATTTTCCTGATATTTCAGGGCTGTAATGTATCTAAGCTAGATATGTTCCAATATATCTCAAGGAAAAAAAAGATAGCCTAGTATTAAGAGGAAAAAAAAGGAAAAAAATACCATATCAGTGTCAGTGCTAGGGAACTTTCAACCTCCTAAATGAATTAGAAATAAGAATGCAGAGTAATTTCAAGGACTATATGGTCACCTTTAAACTTGTACCTTAAAATCAATACATAGTCCAAAGAAACAAAATTACTTTTCCTTGGCGGGTAGAGGGGGGAGTGTGACTGAAATTACCCTTATGACCTTTACTTTTCTTCTCCCAAAATATACTTACCTCCTGATGACTTAAGAACTCTCAGACATCCTCAACTCAAAAGTATATTATCTTTGAAGCACAAGAAGAATGTCAGGGAAAAAAAATATGAAAACAGCTGTGAAAATTACTGAATTATATTAGTAGATATATAAAAAAATATGTAATGTGAATTAGCTATTACAGTTAATATTCTTAAAAGTCACAGAGCTGTGGTTATATATTATCATTTCATAAAAAGACTTCAAATTTTGGACTAATGTCTATTTTCAAAACTGATTTCTGCCAGAAGTACTATGATATATGGTATGAGCCTCTTTCCTGTCCCTAAAGAGGAAATTTTTGATTGAAAAATAGTTCTCATCAAAAATGAATGTTTTCTATATTTAGATCACATGGTAACCTAGAAATGCTGGCAGTAGAAATCTTCACATGTGGATGTAGATTCAAAGGATACATTGCCTTGCTTCTTAGCGTTTATGAGAATGAAATTAAGTGGTGTAATTCCGTGTTATTAGGTTATCAAGTATTTCTTTACAAAACCTCCCTCCCCCTAGTTCTTAGTTAGTTGGTGAATTATATCAGAAAGTGAGTAACAAATTTGGCTCTTCAGAAATTACATATGCGTTTGATTTCATACACAGTTAGTCATTGCATATTTTAAAGAAAAATGCTTTACTGACCACTTCTATTTAACTTCAAGCATGTTAAAAAATATGTCATTTCACTTATACTTACAAAAACCCTTTACCTGTATGCAGAATAGAAAAAACAAAGGGTCATACAGAATCAAACCACTAGCAAATCCTAAAGTTTAACTTTAGACTAGAGGCTACCAGAGAGAGGGGAAGTGGAGAGTGGGGTGACTTGATGCTGGGTTTGATGTGGTAACATATATCTGGAGGGGTGTTATCCTTTGCTTCTGATCTTCTTCAGTGTTATAAACCAGTGTTACTTAAACTGAAAAAATAACAAAACCAAATGAATCCTTTGAGATATATATTAACTTCTTTCTGTAGATGAAAGGCTGAGATTCAGAGATACTAATATATTGTCAGAGGTTTCATATCTAGAGATATGAATACACAAGTATGAGGTGATATGAAAGAAAAATTTATTTGACTTTTAAGCACAACTTAAGTAAGTATAGGTAGATAGCTTTCTTTGAAGACTACAGAGCAAAGCTTCAGCACTGATTTGGAAGTGTGGCAAAAGTTGTATCTCTTATGGATTGTCCATTTGTAAGTAGGAATCCCAAGTCAAATGTTTTTAAACCATAAACAAAGCAGTTTATATACACTAAGAGGTTCAGTATTGGCAGGTTCAATGGCCCTGTGTTGTGACCATGGACCCAGTACTTTTATTTCTCTATTTCTCCATTCTGATAGTTCACACTCGTGTTTATTTACAGTTTCCCTAGATTTTAAATTCAGATATAAAGAGAGAGATTGTAGCTTCATTATATCTGTTTTGCTATTGTACTAAGCACTATCTTGTCTAATTATAATGTCTATCTTGTCTAATTGGCCTAAGTCATGTTACATGTTGATGCCTAGACCTCAGTGATGGAGACAATTAGACATGACTGCTATATGCTCTAAGCCACTCTTCTCCCAGTTGGAGTGGATGCTGAGGCTATTGCTGCCTTTCCCTCATGCACATCTCCAGCATTTTTGTACTGGAAATAAGGGTTGGGGTAGACATTTGTTAGACAAACAGCAGTGCCTATTGCAGAATTATCTGATAGATTAATGGTAGGATGGATCTGTGGATAGTAAAGTTTGGAAGCTGAGAATTTTAGAATAGTGGACATAAAAAGGATTTCTTAGAGTAGTTTGCCTGGTGTCAGTTTTTTCTTGTCTTAGAACTATTCTTTTACCTCTGAATTCTTCTTGGGCTGGTTAGGCAAACAAATTAACAATAGACAGATTAATATGAGAAAAGAACAAATTTAGCTACAAACCTATGGAGAATCTACATAGATATGAATTCTAAAGTCATTGGGAGTAAGTGAGAATATACATCCTGAACTAACAACAACAAATGGAATTAGGGGGTCCAAGGTTCAAGGGGTGGGGTTTCATATGAGCAATGCATATGATTAAGAACTTGTTTTATAAATGACTGGTTGCCCTGTAAGTTTCTTTAATGGAAAGGTAATTTTTGGTAAAAATCCTGATTTTGGGTTAGACTCCCAATTTTCATTCATGTAGTTAATGAAGTGGCAATGGTCTCTCATGAGTAGGAAGGCCTTGACTGGACTTTACTCAAAAGAATCCACATGCCAAAATGATGCACCTTTAGAAGGCCTATTTTGAACATCTTGAGAATATGTGAACATTTTGGGAAGATTTATTCTTCACTTGATTTCATGGCATTTTCTGGATTTTTAAGTAGAGATTCATGTTTGAGAGATTGGAAATTTTCATGCCTATATATTTGTTTTAACTTTCTAATATGTAGTAGCTATTAATGAAAATGTTTGTACTTTCTCATTTTCCTCCTGAGTTTTATAATGTAGAAGATAGATAAAATAATCAAAAAGTAAAAAAAGATTCTTAAACTGAACAAGTATGTTATATTTGTAGATGAACACATGCTAAAGATTAATTTTATTTGAAAAAGGAAATTTTTTTTTTTTTTTTTTTTTTAGACTGGGTCTTGCTATTTTTGCTTGTGGAACCGCAGGCTCTCGTTGCCCAGGGTACCACAGACTCAAGCAATCCCCAGCCTCAGCTTCCCAGGTAGCTGGGATGACAGGCGCGCGCCACCACGCCCGCTATTTTTTTGGAACTAGGTCTCGCTACGGGCCCCAGGCGGGACTCGAACCGCAATCCTTAGCCCCAGCCGCTTCATAGGCTGAAGCTTACGGGCACGAGCCACCGTGCCCGGCCGGAATGAGCAAAATTACATGGTTATTTCAAAAGAATGTCAGAACCCAGGCTGTGTTTGTAGCATTGAAAGTAGGAATGCTGGAATAAGATTCCTAATTTTGTATTACATAAACTGTTTTAACAGGATAATAAAATTGAAATATTGGAAGCTCTCTTTTTTTGCCCAAAATAAAACATATAGACAAAATTTATTTTAATTATTATCATATAAGTATCATTTGTATAGCCATATGTTCTCTACAAATTAGCATCTCTCACAAACTTAAAAATACCTTAATAATAAATATGACTCAGACAAAGAGACATTCTTTCAAAGAATTAGCTAATCTTTGTGCAAGGGATATGCAACTAGTTGTTTTCCTAGCTCTAAGTTTTAAATGTTTTTCTTATCTGTTCTTCCTTATTATTATAAGTATTCTCCAATGATAAATCTGGTTTAAAACAGCAGCACCAACAAAAAGATAGCTTCAGTTTTGTTTTCTTTTGATTCATTTGCATAGCTGCCACAAGAAGTATTTATTAGCAAACATAAACTAATAGTAAGTTTAAAATATCTAGTGCCATATAATATGACATATCATAAGGACACAATTTTAACTTCTATTTGGAGATTAAAAAAATTAAGATTCCATTATTAATAACCTTTACCACTCAAAATTTAAACTTTTAATAGTTTATTAAAACCTGAAAAGTCAAATCTAATTATTTACCTTCAATCAGTTATCATGATCCAAGATACTCATAAATATGGGTAAATTCCTTTCTCTTTTATGTCTTCCATGGCAGTTGAGATTCTTAGTCCATCAGGAATTAACGTTCCTTATTTTCTCTAAGGAGAACCTATAAAATTAAACCAACAGACAGACCAGATTACCCTGAGGATTTCATGATATCAATCCCATATGTGAAACAGAGCCTTTATTCCTTGGAGGGCTAATCATACACATTTAATTAACTAGAAGTTATTTGAAAATATAATACTCAATAAAATTTAAACAATCTGGTTGCACAGGTGATTTGTCAGATTCCTAGCTAAAAAAAAGGGCAGGTTTTTCTTGTACATATCATGCCAATTTAATGCTTTGTCATTAAAAGTGGAAAAGAAAAAAATTAGAAATCAAATATAATCGATATATAATATATAAGAATTCAGTAGGTACACAATATCATTTAAGGTTTTAGTAAAACAAAGACAAAAAGAATGAAAAGCTATCAAATATCAATAAGAAAATAGAATTTTAAAAAATGCACCAGTAACTTTCCAAATATGTAATTCCAATTAAACTTCCCTCATCATTTCAATAATTAATATGAACTAATTTTTGGTCTCTCAAACTTTGGAAATACAGCCTGTTTCAGGAGATCATCAGCCTGGGAAATTCTGACTTTATGTACTGATACAGTCTAGTTGCATAAGTGATAATCCATGCTGTTGCCTACACTCCTGAGTCTAGTCCATGAAGACATAATAGTTCAAAATATTTCGTCCAGTTCTCTCCAATGAGATCTTTAGTTTAGGATCCAATTTCTAGAGCCAATAATTTATTGCTAAGCTTTCTGGCTTAGTATAGCAGCCATGGAGAAACCACTTGCTACTTGCTGATAAGATTTAAGCCCTATGATTAATTTATTAGAGCAACCAATGATATCGAGATAAGAAAAGGAAAAATTGTCTGCCCAGGTACTAGACTCAACTATTTTATAAGGAGTAGGTTAATATTTCCCATTTTAAGGGATGAATAGCTGAGTGTATTAACAGGTCACAGATTCCTCCTGTAAATTAAATTAGTTTATAGTTGTTTTAGTAATATTTACCTAGAAGTCATTGATATACAGATTTTTGAATTTCTTTGATTTTCAGAACTTCCTTTGAACCCTTATAATGATGTTGAGCTAGTTAAAAACAAACTATACAAAATTAATTTAATAGTTTAAAGATTCTAGCTGTCATAAAGTAAAGGAACAAATATTTATGTTTGTTTGAGGTACTGTTGGAAATTCCACATTTTAGTTTTTTGTTGTATACAGGGATAAGAAGTAACTTAATTTAGAATTTTGCAGAAGATAAAACCGTATTTAAATTTAAGAGATTTATAGATGCAGCTATGCTACTGATTTTGGCCTATCACTTTTGTGACTTAAAGCAATGATATCTAAAACAATGCTAAAGTAATACTGATGAAAAGTGTTAAAGGTTGTTTTGGTAAATAATCTGAATTAATTGCTTTTAATACTGCTAAAGTAACTGCTTTAGCTAAACTAACTAGTTTAGCTAGACTAACTGTTCAGCTAAACTAACTAGTTTAGCTACTGTTGCAAAACTAACCACTGTTTAAACTTTTCCTTGCTGTTGAAAGCTGTTGGGTCTAATTGGTGATTTAAGTGTGTTAACATTTATTGTAATTTCTTCCTATTTCTCTATGTAAAAATAATCTCATCATTTCTCTTTCTGCATTTATATAAAACTTTTTATAATGATGAAAACTATTTTATTTATTGTGGTCATGCTTTATCTGTGTGCTTGTGTGAAAATCTTTGGAATTTTATATCCTTGCAGCAGTACTGGAAAATTATTTTCTGTCATGTGTTATAGTTTAAATTAGCTATGAGAATGTAACTGTGGTGAGAAAACCTTGCTCTATGAGCCACTGATTCTGATTTTTTTAAGCCGTGTTACTCAGGTAGATTATTGTGAGTGAAAACAAGCAATAGAGTTGCCTCAGTATGATCATGGTGACAATTTGTTCTTTTCTCTTTTACTAAAAATTAAAATCAGTGAAGATAATATGCTACTGGGTATAGCAGACTTGCTATTATATGTCAAATTCCTTATAATAAAGTCCAATTTTCTCTAGTTACAATGTTTATAGAAGATTTACTGGACTCTTTAAAAAATTAGTACAACTTTCATTTTGCTCTCTATTTGTGTAAGATGACCAATCTTTTATTGCCTCAATGGCATTGTTTCCGAAGTTATTTGGAATTTTAAATGCTTAACATCTATGTTTAGAAAGTGAACTTCTACAGGACTCAGAGAATCACTAGGTGGAATAAATATAGATAAATGAGTGATCAACAAAAATAATTGAAATATTTATGTAGCATTTCTCATCTTTAAAATATTTATTGTTCATTATTTATGGATACTTGATTATAAATGATTATGCTATAATATATTAATATTAGTATAGTATAATAGAAGGCACATTCCTTTGTGCCCAACTTTCTTTGTGTGCAGTGTATTCCATAAGTCATTTCTGTATTAGCACCAGAATAGTACTCTTAGCATCATCAAAATGGAGTTCTTTTATTTCTTATATAGATGTCATGGATTTTTTTTTTTTTTAATGGTCTAACCTTATGTTTAATGAGGTAGAAGTAGGTAAACTGACATAGGGCTTGGACTGAATTCATATCCAAGTTCTTTTCTTGCTATTTGGTCATGAAACACTTCTTGGGCTTTCATTTTTCCAACAGTATTATTATGAATAATATAACCTTTCTATTATTTAATCCTTTTCTCTCCTTGTTTCCCTCCCTCCCTCCCTCCCTCCCTCCCTCCCTCC